>JAIEZT010000304.1:2939545-3073551 GCA_019594935.1 Periophthalmus modestus | reverse complement strand
AAAGCTGGCGAATCCTCTTACTGAAAATTGCCATCTTATCAGACCAAACATCGCCACCGACAACGCTTCTCCAATAGAGCGGTAATAAGTCTTCGGCAGCTGAAATGTAGTTTTTCATATCTGGTCCCTTTTAGCATACAATGAATCTGTTATTTTTCTATTACCAAGATTCTGGGGAGATAAAATGGCAGCCCAGCGGTGGTCTCGTCTCCAGGCTGAGAAATGAACAGTTGTCAGAAACAGAGAGAACATATTAAACTCTCCACCATCTGCTGAGAATGTGCCATTGTGCTTTTTTGGATTGTTTGTAGTTCGTTATAATTAGCAGGGACAGCGCAGGTTTGACAACACTGAGAGGGAATTAACCGCAGTGCATAACGAGGAGGATTTCATGCCTCGTTTGAAATGTCTTGTATTTGTTTGTATGTATTTTAATGGTGAAGATACTGAGTCGAAATTTGCCCAACACATGTTTGTTCCATCTGTTGTATTTTTTCTTACTAAAGATGCATTTTGAACATAATCTGAGGCTATAGAAACATTAGGTCGACTTCAATACCACAGGAGCATTTTGAAAACTCTCAAAATCGTGCGTTTTAAGCTACTTTTGGACTTCTTTTAAGGATGCGTTACGTAGCTGCTCTGATCGTCCTGGAATGTCCCACAATATGGCATTAAATATGGACGTAATTGAGAATGACAGTTGCTAAAAGGCCCGTATTACGCCATTTTCTGATCTAATATGTTGTAAAACAGACCTGGAGTTATGTTTTGTTTCATTCACACGTTTAACACACAAACTCTGCAGATTTAAAAAGTTTTTCTCTCAATCTGAAAACACTCCGTTCCACCTTGTGATGTCATCGCGTGGTACTACAGGAAGTGCTCCACCATGTTTTTAAGCTCCACACACCTTCACTAGAATCATTTGGATGATTTCAGCGCTGGAGTTGCCGCTTATCTCTTCTGAACTAAATGTAAAAGGTAGATGTTAACTTGAAAACTACCACTTTGTGACGTCACAAGGTGGAACAGAGCATTTTGAGCTTTGGAGATGTTACACACCAATAATAAAAGTTAGTCAAACATGTGAATGAAACGAAACACAAGTCCAGGTTTGTTTTTGAGAAGGTAACAACATTCTACCATGGTGTCGTGATGAGGCGGACCAAAAGATGCGGGACTCGGGGCAAGTTTTACGCTGTTTATTGACAGACACAAGACAAGTGACGGGAGAACATACGAGGAGCTGGGTGTAGGTCAGGGTCCAGAGGTGAAGGGAACACAGGCAGGAACATGAACAGGAACCACGAGCGGGGACACGAACAGGACGAAGACACACAGGTAGCACCATGATGAGACAAACGGCACAAAGACAAACAGACGATCTGGCCCAAAGTGCTGGATCCTGGCTCCTCTTATTCTGTTCAGGTGGTGTTGATTGCGCTGATGGAATCCAGGTGTGACTCCTCCCAGCTCCAGGCTCAGACAGGTGAGGGAGGGGCAGGGCACACACATGAGGAAAGAGCAGAACAGGGATCATGACACACGGCTTAAATCTCACAAGAGTCAGTTTTGATAATATAGGACCTTTAAGAATGTAACAAATAGCCCATTTGTTACTTAGTTAAAAGCAACACTTTAATAGCACACAGCACTTTTAACATTATTGGCACTTTAAAAAAAAGGACAATTTGCACAAAAGGATTTTAAAATATTTAACTTATCTTTTATCCAGTTTTAGATCTGGAGCACTGTGGCACCTTAATTGAAGCTGCATGTCCTGGAGGGGAAAGAGGATAAGATTATAATTAAATTGGACAGGTGCAATATAAGTGCAATATGTTTAAGAATGTTTTAAGTGTTTGTGTGTGTTGTGTAATTTGCAGTGTTTTTAGTAGAATAGTGTTTTAAAATGTTGAACTCACCTTTTGCATCTTGTGTCCAGGTGTTAAAGACGTCCCAGGGGAAACAAGCTCCATTTAGAAAGGTTCCGGGGCAGGACCAAGATGGGAAATGTGTGGGGGAAACACGCTGGGGGTTTTTAATGGTTTAGGGATTTTAAGCATATTTGGTGTTGGTTTTAGGGTTTATTTCTGTATATAATTATGAAGTTTATTAGGTTAATTGGTTTATTTGGTTTTATGAAGGTTAGAGTAAAGAGCTAATGTTATCTTTTTTTAGAACATCCCTGGTATTTTACAGTAGTCGAACCCAATCAGTAGAATAGAAATAAAAGGCGCCTAAAACCATCATTTTGGGTTCTGCTGCTGGAGGAGACGCTGCTCCTCTAACCTTTATTGCACTGGCACTTTGCACTTTAATGATTGAGAAAAGAAATAAAAACTTGTGGACCACACCCGTGCTGCTGTCTTCTGTCCACATCCTCCTGATCACGGTCTGCCGCTACATTACAAAGAATGACAATTGACGGACCAAAATATGCAGGCAGAGTTTATTAAAAGAGTTTATTTTAACAAAGATAGTCGTGGAGGTGGACTGAGTTCCAGAGGAGCTGGATGGGTCGAGATCGGCAGGAGAGAGAAGAGGCAAAGACTGACCAGAGGCTGACAGAACCGGGGCCAACTGTGCAGAAGCTTGGTCCACCAAAAGATTCTGAAGGACAGACAACAAAGAAGGTAAGTCTACAAAAATCTTAAAATATCACATTAACATTGACATTAGCCTGCAATTTGGACCATTGGGAACCTTTACTTCAAATTTGGAAGGCGTGGGCCTGGCGAAAGGAGCTGTCCATAGGAGGAACCGACAGCTCCACGGCTCTTTGTTCCGATGACATTTATGGCGACGTCAGGTCCCTTTGGGCAAAAACCAGCTGATTCGTTTCTTTTTAAGTCGTTTTTGATGAATATTGTGATTTAAAATGTGCAAATTATAACACAATGATCCATCATAGATTAGAACTACAGCACAGACACAAACACTATACGTCTTCTTTAAGTCACTTCATCTTTGCTAGTGAATCCCGCACAAAGACGTTTGAATGTTTCTTATCTGTCATTCTCCGTCAGTGGCGCTCAGTCCTGGCTCTCTGCTCCGGGACTTATCTGAATCCTCCATCTCCCAAAGCCCAAACGCATGTCTCTTTTTGGGGCTAGCTTTGACATGAGATTGCCTCCCGGAAAGCACTATCCGGGCCGCACTATGGGGATTTCGCTGTTTGATCTACACTACCTTTCCAACAATAGGACCGCTCTAGGAGGATTCCCGTCTCTGTGATCTGGCAACGCACTCGGTCTATCCCAAAGGTTTGGCCCCAGTGCCTTGAGGGGATTTACAACACATTTTGAAATACTGTTCTATTCTGGATTTAGCTCGCTCTATTAGTTCAGCATAACGAATAAAAGGGATATTGATGAAAGTTGTCAATGCACTCGGTGAATACTAGAGCTAGCTAACGATTATTTCAGCAGTTAAGTCATTCATTTGTCGATTAGTTGTCTGATTAAATTACTAATTCTATTGTGAACAGACTTTTTAAACGCATTGCCAACCAAATAAAAGTTGAAATATGGTGACTGAAGGCTTCTAAACACAGAATAATCAAAAGTGTAATATTGATGGTTTGTGTTTTAGAGTCTCCACCGTCAAGAGAACGATTAAAAAGATCAAAATACCACTATGATTATTTCTTATACTTGATCAGTTATGATTAATTCATTCAGGTTTATGTATACGCTTCATTTAGAAACAAATTTAGCTAACCACATAAAAGTCAACAAAAAACAAATCTACAGATAAAACGATACATGGGAAAAGAACAATAAAACACCAAGATATTCTGTTCGGCTTGTATTAAATGCCAGGGAGAAGAGGTGGGTTTTCAGTCTAGTCTTAAACTGCATTAAAGACTGAGAGGATCTGACAGGCAGGGGGCGCTGTTCCATAGTTTGGGTACAGCCAAGACAGGAATCGTAGAGCGCAGACGGGACCCCTAGAGCGCAGACGGGACCCCTAGAGCGCAGACACCCTACCCCCTAGAGCGCAGACGGGAACCCCTAGCGCAGACGGGACCCCCTAGAGCGCAGGCGGGACCCCCCTAGCGCAGGCGGGGACCCCCTAGAGCGCAGGCGGGACCCCCTAGAGCGCAGGCGGGACCCCCTAGAGCGCAGACGGGACCCCCTAGAGCGCAGACGGGACCCCCTAGAGCGCAGACGGGACCCCCTAGAGCGCAGACGGGACCCCCTAGAGCGCAGACGGGACCCCCTAGAGCGCAGACGGACCCCCAGAGCGCAGACGGGACCCCCTAGAGCGCAGACGGGACCCCCTAGAGCGCAGACGGGACCCCCTAGAGCGCAGACGGGACCCCCTAGAGCGCAGACGGGACCCCCTAGAGCGCAGACAGGACCCATAGAGTGCAGACATTTAAGTGCAAACTATTACAATAATCCAGACGCTATGTTACAAATACGTGAATTTCTTTTTCAAAATCTCCCTGTGGAAAGGAATTTTACTTTAGCAAGGAGCCTCAACTGAAAAAAGATGGACTTTATGACAATTAGTCAAAGATTGGCCGTGTGATTCCAGCTCCCACAGACTGAATTCTGTCATTGTGTCCTTGGGCAAGACACTTAACCCACCTCGCCCCTAATGTCTGCGTCTGCGAATGTGTCTGCCTTGAAGGTGGAAATGCGTTTCTGACATTGAAAGATTCACAAAATATCACTCTCAGTTCATAGTTCTTTCCTTACACCATTTTGTTGAATCAATATTACTATAATATATGTTTTTCATGATCAAAATAAATTTCTACTCCCGACTCCAGTGAATTCCTAATAATGAACATGACACAAACTGTAATCATCATCTAGTCTGGCGTTTTTTTTTTTTTTTTTTTTTATGTGGAGATGATGCTTTCCATTTCGCTCCAAAGTACTGCTGTTCTAAACCAACTTTTCCAAGGGCTCTTGAGAAAATCACAGACCACTGCAAGGGCCAATCATGGAGATGGGAAGAAGTGAAATGGGAAATAGATTTAGCTTGAATCTATAATTCAGAGTAAATTTGTGATCTCTGGTAAACAAAGGCACGGCCAAATTGAATGAGAGAGTCTGATCCCCGCATTAGGATTCACGGCACCTCGCCTTTAAATACATTAAACAAAAGCATCTCCATAACTTCCTCCTATAGCCATTGTATTTCTTAAACTATTTATGTTGAAGGGATTAAGCTTTACTGCTGCTTAGAATGTTAAGCTGTAAACAGGGATTTAAAGGTGTACGCTGGAACTTTTCTGGTAGATGATATGCCACATGCGTTGTCTCAGTTATTGCTAAGCCTGGACGTGGCATTAAAATGATTTATCCCCATGGAAACAAACAGATAAAGCGTCTAGGGCAAGTTACAGGTCAGGTCTGTGGAGAAGCAACCCCGCTCACTTTTTTTTGGACAATAAAACACTTGGTAACTGGATTTATGCAAAATAGTAGCTCAGTTGGTAAAGCGTTTGTCAGTCGATGGTTCAAAATCCACTCTCGACACAAACATCATCGTAAAGCGGTTGTGGCCTGCTCCAGGAGGGCCTCGTTCTCCTGCTAGTCCCTTTCGGTTCTCAATGCATAAAGGTCACGAGGTCACCGACTCAAGTGTTTATCCTTGAGATGTTATGTGCAGAGCGTATGGGGATTGCTCAGTCTTGGGACATAGGATAGTTTACAAAGGCACCGTATATAGAAATCAGGATAGTTTTATTGCTAGGAACTTACTTTCGTGATAAAGTGCACATAAAAACACACCAAAAAACACACTGAATAAATCGAAGTACAAATGCAAGTAAAGGCATGGACAAGTTAAAAAAGATATGCTTAAAATAAAATAAAATAAGATACTTGGAGGTAGAAAATATATACAACAGCAGCATCAGAACAACAGTGCATCATGGGTTATTAAGGTGACCAGTGTTATAAAGAGTCCAGTTTAGTGCAGGTTTATGAAGTGTTCATGAGACAAACAGCAGAGAGGTTCTGGTCACGATGGACTGTAGCCTGAGCAATCTTTTGTCTGGGGTCTTTCTCACATTGGCTTAGAGCAGGGGTCTCAAACTCAAATTATCTGGGGGCCGCAGGAGGCAGAGTCTGGGTGAAGCTGGGCCGCATCAGGTATTCCACAAAAAAAGCTTTGTTAAAATCTCTCAAAAGTCATCGCTGTTTTCAACATACATGAGGGAAAATGCCAATTCTTGTGGATTTTATGGATATACATCGTTATTTGTTGAATCTTTTGTGACGGGAGTACACAGCGCTAGTGACTTGTGTGTTTGGGGTTTACCGATTTGGCGAAACCTTCTAAACGCAACATGGTAATGGCAAACTAACATTAAACTTTCACTGTCCTGTGGGCCACAAAATATCATCTCACGGGCCGCAATTGGCCCCTGGGCTGCGAGTTTGAGACCCCTGGCTTAGAGATACAAAGACTCCTGTGTGTAACTGACATATACTGTGTTTTTGTGATAAATACATATTACACTGTCAGAGCTTCTGTCTTTTGGGTCAGTTCCTGAATATATCCCACTCCGGACCACCGGGCTACTGCTAAAGGTGAGCTGCTGTGTGGAAATTTAAGCTCACAAAGTTAACGGTACGATTTTAACAGATGAATGTCGTGTCCTTGTGTCCTTGGGCAAGACGCTTAACCCACCTCGCCCCCAGTGTCGGCGTACACTGGTGTATGAATGTGTGTGTGAATAGGTGAGTGGTTCCTTGAGAAGGTAGTGTAGACCTGTTTCTCCATTTACCCATGAAGAGAAAAAGGTTAAAGCCACCAGGCCAAGTCACAGGTCAGATCTGTGGAGAGGCAACCCCACTTACTGAAAGAAGTGAGTTTTCCCATGTAATTTTGCACAATAAAACATCTGGCGTCGAGTATATGCAAGACAGATAAAGGTAAACTAACTTTCTTGTTCCACATGACATTTAAGACAGAATAAATCTTGACCATAGTTTTCTGATGTATTGATATGAGAACGCTAACCACTCCGCTAATTTTTTTTTAACTTAAATTTCTCAAGTCGGTTAGAACTTTTCGTAGATCTGTGTCGCTGTTATTCGAGCCCATTCCGTTGTACACCGTTTGCTCTTTTAATGCGTATTTGTACTCTACATTGACCACAAACCCAGATCCAATTTCAAATTATGAAATGAATGTATTTTTATTCACGGCTTATTGGCGACCATCTTTCATCCCAAGCCCCATTATTTTTACAAGATTGCTTTTTCGGTAGTTGGTATGGGAAGTTTCGCCAACCAATTTCGGGATCAAACTCACTTGATACGAAAGTAGCATCTTCTGTCTCCCATAGATTGTAAGTTTAATGATCTATTTGGAAGTGATTTTAGCGCTTTGTCTATCTTAACGACAAGACAATTAGCAAACCGCTCGCTAACCCCAGAAAGCTACAGGCTAAAAACACGCCATTTCGATCGGTCACGCGCTGTAGAAAATGCATTGTCTCCCCAGGTCTAATTGGTTGTATTTTTGGAGCGATTGGAAGCGAGTCTATTTTTGATATCTTTGTGGAACCTCTAAGGCAGAACGCTGTGTTTTTCTAGCCGGCCTCACTAGAGCAGATTGGATTTCCAAAGCTGTTAAAATTCATAAGATGTTCTTTTGTAAAGCCATTCCAGACAGATATCGCAGTTTTCAGGGACTTGCCAGAGATTAAGTGACTGGCCACTACCAGCCGGAGTTTATTCTTGTATCGCGGCCAGACAGAAGACAAAACTGACACCTGCTTTTTGGGTAACGATAGGATAGGAGAGTTAGCGAGGTTGCTAGTCGTGCGGTGGGTCGTTTTTGGCCCAGGAAGCCCTTCCCGTCATAACGAACAACACAGTGTGACTCTTAGTGAGGTTGGTAGTCATGCGGTGGGTCGTTTTTGACCCGGATGCCCTTCCCGTCACAGCTACCAACACAGTGTGGCTCAAGTTTTGCACAATGGCACAACAACAGGAGTTAAGACACACTATACATATTTTGGTAAACTCAGAACTTCCATATGTATAAAATAGCTTATTTGTTCCATCCATCCATCTATCTATTTCTTCCTCTTATCCGGGGCCGGGTCGCGGGAGCAGCAGTCTAAGCAGGGACTCTCAGACTTCCCTCACCCCAGACATGTCCTCCAGCTCCTCCGGTGGGACCCCAAGGCGTTCCCAGGCCAGAGAGAGACATAGTCCTTCCAGTGTGTCCTGGGTCCTCCCTGAACACCTCCCTCGAGATTTGTTCTATCTGAAATTCTCTAAATTAAAAGCCCACTGTGAATCTTTTCCATCGCTTGCTTGTCTCCATGGAGATGTTATTGCTTTGCCTGGAATGTTCCGCGATATGGCATTAAATTTGGTCAGATTTATATCCCACTCGTAATAAGAATCCATGTTTTTCAATGTTTTTTTGTGCTTTTTCCCATAATAAAATAAGTGCAAGATATAAGTTTAATGCCATATTGTGGAGCTTTACTAGCAAAGCACGACATCTCCATGGAGACAAACAGGTGATAGACATCTTCCAGATAAGTTCTACTTCTCCTACCTCTACAGTAGCTAAGTTCGTATTGTGTTTGTCCACTGATTTTTTTTGAAGGTTGGCAGTTCGAATCCCGCTCTCGACATGAACATTATCGGCAGAACGATCAGATCCTCTCACTAGCAGGTTAACGGTGCAATTCCAGCTCCCACAGACGAAGGGCAAGACACTTAACCCACCTCGCCACCTCGTGTGAGAATGGGTGAGTACCTTTGAGCGCCTCGAGGGTGGAAAAGCGCTATATAAAAAACGTGAGCCATTTACCAAATACAATAACGCACCTTTATAACCGATAGTAATGTTTTATTCACTCACTTTGTAACAACTTTTGCGCCAGATCCCCATTTAATGAAAAATTACACATGACATAAAACTCATCTTTTTGAAATGACAATAATTGAGCAGTTGGGTGGGAGATCGCAGGTGCTTCAGATTGATATTTTGTGTTCATCCAATAACATTTGTTCAGTCCGAGCCGGTTCTGGTACTAACTGGGTTTTGAACGACCACCTTGTGAATTACCTGCGAGAGTCGTTTCGCTAATGTCTTTTTAATCACCTCCAAAATCACTGTATCCACGGCGATCGCTGCAGTCTCCTCTCCCACCAACCCCCCTGCTCTGCTCTAATGCTTCTGTGAGGGGAGGGGGGATGTTCATAATTTGATTTCTGCTCCTCCATCCGTGTCAAAAGTGATGAAAATGATGCTGGGTTTAGTTGGTTTTGTGTAGGCGAATTGTTGATATTTTAATAAAAGTTGTATGTACATTTTCCTGGATTTTATAAAAGTAATTGTACTGTTTTTTCCAGGCCCAGTCATAGAATAACTACGCTCTTGACGTAAAAATCATCGGTAGAGCAGTCGGGTTGTTGGTGCAATTCCAGCTCTCACTAATGAATACTGTTTTTGTGTCCTTGGGCAAAACACTTAAGCTATAGCTCCTCCAGCTAAACATATCTGGTGTATACGGTTCCTTTAAGAAGAAAGTCTTGGGTTAAATTCCTGGATTTCTCTCACCTGGATTTGAGGGAAGGGGATAATTAGGTCTGTTAGTATTTATATAAGTATAAAGTTGTAGTTTTTGGGGTTTTTTTTTATGGCCACACTGTGTCATTAATACAACGACTGCAATATTGTTCATGACACAGTTTGTTAAAAAGGAAAAAGTGCCTAACTCCCTAAAGTAAAGTAGCCTATAATATTAGGCTCTATAATTATGTTGTAATGATCATGAAAGCCTAATTAATTAGACATATCCATAAATGCCAGCACACAGCTCTGGGCTTGTGATAAATCGACACATAAACAGACAAAATGAGGGCTGTCCCATTTCCAAGTGCTGTGTTTTCAGCCTTTCACTTTAGACTTCAGTTTGAAAAGGTAGGGGGAGCGCTAGGGCTAAGAGGAAGGAGTAGGGCTAAGGCTAGGGGGAAGGGGAAGGACTGGGGCTAAGAGGAAGGGGTAGGGATAAAATTAAGGGGAAGGGGTAGGACTGGGGCTAACGGGAAGGACTCGGGCTTAAAGGAAGAGTAGGAAGGGGTCGGACTGGGGCCAAGGTGGAATGACTGGGGCTAAGGGGAAGGGTAGAAAGGGGTAGGGCTGGGGCTAAGAGGAATGGTAGGAAGGGGTAGGGCTGGGGCTAAGGGGAGGGGGTAGGGGGCTAAGAGGAAGGGTAGGGCTGGAGCTAAGGGGTAGGGGTAGACTGGGGCTAACGGGAAGGACTGGGGCTAAAAGGAAGGGTAGGAAGGGGTCGGACTGGGGCCAAGGTGGAATGACTGGGGCTAAAAGGAAGGGTAGGAAGGGGTAGGGCTGGGGCTAAGGGAAAGGGGTAGGGCTGGAGCTAAGGGGTAGGGGTAGGACTGGGGCTAACGGGAAGGACTGGGGCTAAAAGGAAGGGTAGGAAGGGGTCGGACTGGGGCTAAGGGGTAGGACTGGAGCTAAGAGGAAGGGTGAAGAAGGGGATAAACTAAGGCTAAGGGGTAGGGCTGGGGCTAAGAGGAAGGGTAGGAAGGGGAAGGACTGGGACTAAGGGGTCGGACTGTGGCTAAGGGGAATGGTAGGACGGGGTAGGGCTGAGGCTAAGAGGAAGGGTACGAAGGGGTCGGACTGGGCCTAAGGGGTCGGACTGGAGTTAAGAGGTAGGCAGGAATAGGGCTGGGGCTAAGGGGTAGGGCTACAAAGAGAACTGGGATTGGGCCCGAACATGTGGTCCCTAAACTAAAATATCATCAAACTTTACTCTACCATCTTTTTTCTGTTATTAACTGTGCCACTATATTGTATCACTCACTGAAACCTCTTCTTAAGCCCGCAGTTGTTACAGAGCCAGGGTATCTTGTCTGGGAAGGCCTTTTCATTCATCCCTCTCTCCCTTAAACCCTCTCCTTTGGCCTCCATTCCCATTATCTCCAAATTAGTCCCTGGATGCTTCTTTAAATTGGATTGTCACTCATCAATTGGCGTCTCTTTTCAGGGTCTAATATTCCAGCGCACGGCTTTATTTGTGAGTCTGGAGGAGCGTTTCAGATCCCTCGCGCCTTTAGCTGTTGCCATAGCGCCCATCTTTTATCTGGAGAATGTAATAGAGAGTCACATTGAATAATTAAATGTTTTGGGTACGCTCAAACGTGGATGCAGACGACTGGCCCCTTTCCAAAGCATTATGGGTAATCACGCTGCAGTGGTAACTAGAGCAATGTGTGAAATACAACTGCGCTCTTTATTTATATTAAGGGAGCGTGCCAAGTGTCGTTTTAGGTGGAGTCAGTTTATCCTGGCAGGTTTTCATTGTTTTTGTATTCTTTTTAATCTGCTATAATACAATCATTTGGCATTATATCAGGAAAAACTGCCATTTTAAAGCCTCAGAATGTAACCCTAACCTAAAATATAAGCGTTTTTGTTGGTTTGTTAGTTGATATTCTTTTATTTTGGTCATTTATTGCACTGAAAATGGAAAAAACATGCGTCCATACTATGACTGGGCTTGCATCTCCACAAACCTGACTCTTATCTGTCCTGTTTGCATAGACATATTGTTCCTTTGACTATAATCTTCCACAGTATGGCATAAAACTCATCTATGTCCATGGAGAACGTTCCATGGATTCATACAGGTCAGAAAGTTACATGGCGTTGCTTTAAATTCGATTTTAAAAAGGTTTAGATTTGTATTTGGGTATGAGGCTCTAAAAACCTCTCTTTAATCTCAATCTTTTAAAGTAAATCGAAATAACAGATCTGACCTGTAAATTAGTCTCCATGGAGATAACTTTAATATCATTATTTCAAATATTCCATTGAGGCAGGTGGCCAACACTTCACCAGAAAAGTTACATATTGCAGCTTTACTTATGATGCTAAAAACAGCACGATTGCCTAAAAATCCTCAGATATTTTAAACATCGACGACTTTTTTTGCTCAAATTCAAATAACAGTGTTAAAGGGGCAGTATCACGCTATTTTCTGATGTGTTATAATCAGTTTCCGTGAATTATAACTCCGTGCCTGTACTTTTTACTCTACTGCAGTTCGAATTCTTTGTTTTCTCAGTGAAAACTCTGCACTGGTCTCTGGGAGTTGTGAAAAGTGCTTATAAACTCATCATGGTGAGTAGTTAGGATGTTCAGAATGAGGAATAACTGCATATTTTCTGATCTATAATGTCGTTTCCTCGTCACAGACAGACCTGGAGTTGTTTTGTTTCATTCACACATGTTTAACTCACAAACAAACCTGCATATACAGAAAACGCTCTGTTCCACCTTGTGATGTCATCAGGTGGTAACACAGGAAATGCTCCACTGCGTTTTCAAACTCCACGCACCTTCACTAGAATCATTTCGATCATTTCAGCCCTGGAATTTCCAATCTCTAATAAAAAAAAAAGGTAAAAGGAGCTGAAAACTACCACTACATGACGTCTTTGGAGTTTTGGAGATGTTACAGACTAATAATAAAGAGTTACTCAAACATGAATGAAACAAAACACAACTCCAGGTCTGTTTTTTTAAAAGGTAAAATATAACATGGTTTAAAGCTCACAAGAGTCAGTTTTGTGTATATAATATAGGACTTTTAAATGACCCTTTGGCGCCTCTAAAATGTGTCATATGTGTCAAACTGGATGACCTAATTCTCCTTCAGAGACCTGTATGTTCCTCTGTATTAACACTCTCTTTGATGGCTTTAGCTGGAGTCGCCCCGACCACCTCCTCTCCCCCCCGCCCGCCTCCTCTCCCACCCCCCACCCCCCCCTCCTCTCCCCCCCCCGCCTCCTCTCCCACCCCCCCGTCTCCTCTCCCCCCCCCCGTCTCCTCTCCCACCCCCCGTCTATGGCTTTAGCACTATAAAGGCAGACCAAGTGAATATTAATGCGTTCTTCAAAAACTTCTGCCGCTTCGTGAAACCCAGATCTGATCCATTGTCGGCGGCTGTTTTCCCCGTTAAAGTGCGTTTGAGAGGTCTTCATATTCTCAGATTATGATGTGGTTTGGTGGGATGGGGCCTGTGGTGAATATTTATCACAGTTAAGTGTTAATATGAGTGAAGTGGCAGTTTCTGGGGAAAAAAACGAGACAAAAACTACAAGAAAACAGGGAATATCAGTTTCAACCAGGCCCACTGATAGAATTTGGGGGCCCAGGGCAAGAAACCTCCCATGAGCCCCCCCTCTATAAATAAATGAAAAAAAAAAAAAAGGAAGAAAAAAGTGAATTGCAAAAATTTGAAAAGATTTGAAATGGGAATCCATTTGAACAAATCTATATTCTCAGACAAAAGCAGGTGACGTGCTCTTCGCCAGAAAGGTTACATAGTGTGCCTTTAAATATGATGAAATAAACTTAAAATCTGAAATATTCAAATGTAAAAAAAAAAATAAATAAATGATAATATAAGTAATAATAACAATAGTAAAAATAGCAATAATAATAATAATAATAATAATAATAATAATAATAATAATAATAATCATAATAATGATCATAATAATAATAATAATAATAATAACAATAATCTCAAAATAATGTAAAAATTTGAAGAGTTTTCAAATGGGAATTCAATTGAAAATTACATTTGAAAAATTGACTTAAAATCTTAAATAATCAAATATAAAAAAATTAATTGATAAATTCATTAATAATAATAATAATAATAATAAGCTCAAAATCATGTACAAATTTAAAGAAATTCTAAATGGGAGTTAAACTGAGCAAATGTGTATCTTTACACAAAAGCAGGTGGTGTGGCCTGCCCCAGAAAAGTTACATAATGCACCTTTAAATGTGACGGAATAAACTTTAAATTTGAACTCAACTTTTAAACAATAAATTAATAATAATAATAATAATAATAATAATAATAATAATAATAATAATTAAAAATTCTCAGAAAAATGATAAAATATTTGACATGTGAATCCAGCTGAACAGAGCTACATCTTTACACATCCCACAGCTCAACTGCAGCACGCCACTTTCAATTTCTCAATAATAACACATTTAAAAGCATTGAACTGAACAAACATCTTACATAACACCCATAGATTATACCGTTGTTTACTCTTAACTCAAATGCTTTCTGCGATCAGCACTTGAAAGCATCAGCTCATGTGGGAGTGCTGCTGGATTGATCGTGTGGCTGTATGGAGGAAATGTTTTTGGGGTCAAGTTGGGGTCAGTAATGGAAAAATGCAGCATTTATCACTCTTTTAAAGACACATCCTCTCTCTGTCAGCCCGCGAACGCCTGGAAAATACTCTGTTATCGGTGTTACAGACACACAAGTGCTTCCTGATTGAAAAATTCTAAAAATATGGTAACAGGGAATTTGAAACGCCGTCGCGAGTGGAGTTTTTGTGTCTTTTTCTGCAGCTGAAATTGTCCTGTTTTGTAGCAGAGATCATAAAAATACATCGTCAAACGGAGAAGTGCAGAAAACGTCTGAGTTCAACTTTGTCGTAGTAGTATTTGGAGTAGTAGTAGTGGTAGTAGTGGTAGTAGCAGTAGAACTAGGAGAAGGAGGAGGAGCAGTAGTATTAGTAAGAGCAGAAGTAGTAGTAATAGCAGTAGTAGCTGCAATAGTAATAGTAGTAGTAGCTGGAGCAGAAGCATTAGCAGTAGTAGCAGTAGCAGTAGTAGTCGCAGTTGTAGTAGCATTTGGAGTGGTAGTAGTATAAAAGCAGTTGTATTATTAGTAGTAGTTGTAGTAGTTGTAATAGTAGTAGCTGGATAGTAATGCTGGAAGTAGTAGTATTAGTAGTTATGTAAATGTTAATAGTAGTAGTCGTAGCAGTATTAGTAAGAACAAACGTATTAGTAGTAGCTGTAGTAGTAGTAGCAGTAGTATTTATAGTAGTAGTAGTAGTAGTAATACTTGTAGTAGCAGTAATGCAGTTGTAGAAGTATTAGTATTAGTTATGTAGCAGTAGTATTAATAGTAGTAATTGTAGCAGTATTGGTAAGAACAGAAGAAACAGTGGTAGTAGTAGTAGTTGTGGTATTAATAGTAATAGTAGCTCTAGTTTTGATACTGCCTTTAGTATCGATTAGTATCTGATTTTCGATACTTTTGAAACTCTTCTGTCTCGACACCATTTTAAGAGCAACAAAAACACAATTTCACCCCAAAACTAAACTTTCTTCTTCTTCTCCTCCTTTTTCTCCTTCTTCTCCTTCTTTGCCTTCTTCTTCTTCTCCTTCTTTGCCTTCTTCTCCTTCTCCTCCTCCTCCTTCTCCTTCTTCTCCTTCTTCTTCTCCTTCTTCATCTGCTTCTTCTCCTCCTTCTTCTTCTCCTTCTTCTCCTTCATCTTCTCCTTCTTCTTCTTCTCCTCCTTCTTCTCCATCTTCTCCTCCTTCTCCTTCTTCTCCATCTTCTCCTCCTTCTTCTTCTTCTTCTCCTTCTCCTTCTCCATCTCCCCTTTCTCCTTCTCCTTCTTCTCCTTCTTCTCCTTCTCCTTCTTCTTCTCCTCCCCCTTCTCCTTCTCCTTCTTCTTCTTCTCCTCCTCTTGTACATTCTAAATACATTACTTCCATTTCCAGTTTGTTTAAACATCTTTTTAACCGAAGTGTTTCCTTCTTCTCTCGCTGTGACACCAGCGCCGCAGAATTCATCTTAATATGGTTTGGTACAGATCAGCGGCTGATTACAGTGACGACGGACAGCTGCGAGGTACAAGTATTAGAGGAAGCAATGAACCGCTGGTAATGAGAGAACGAGAGGGGCGGCCATTATGGAGATATGGGATTAACCGTTAACCTAATGCCGCCGATGTCACGAGTTTTCGACGTGTGAAGGAGCATTTGAATGTACAAGGACGTGAAGTAGCTTTTGTTTTAGTATTTTTTGCTATGTTTATAAATGGGTATCACCGGCGCGCTCCCGGGTCTCCATCGACTCTGGCTCCAATTCACTTTCTATTGAAAAACCGTCTCCCTTCTCTCCTGTAACTGCTGCGATCGCGCTCATCATTTTGGTTTTAAAATTAGACGGATTATTAGCGGGAGTGACCTCGCGCCTTGTTTCCTCGAGGTCACTCCCGTTAGCATTAGCGTTAGCAACAGGTTTGATTGACAGCGTTGCTAAGTGCCCACCCACGAACATTTTAAGACCAAGATGACGAGTCTGAGTCCATCTAAGTCAGTGCTGCAGGTGGGAAGGGGCATTACCTTAAACATCCTCACTCCTGATTGGCTCTTTGGTTGCTATGATACTCGTGGTTGGAATTCCAAATTTGGAAATCAACTCCAAATTCGTCGCTACAACTGCTCTAGCCTCGATTAGCTTCATTTGACTGGAGCCGAACGCTGTGGGTGACGTCAGACTCACTTGGTCCACTTCTTTTAAAAAGTCACATGTACTTCAAGAGACAAAAGTACAAGTATTTTGCGCAGATTTTGAGATATAATAAAGCTTCTAATGTAGTGATTTTGATAGATTTGTGCTGAAACTTCAAAAAAAAGAATTGAATCACCATTTTTTCTGTTTTTTTTTTTTTGTTTTTTTTATTTTTTATTATGAACGTGTTAAACATAAACCTTCAGCCTTTTCAGCAGGTCTTAAATAATAATAAAAAATGTTACTTTTCAGTCCAGTTCAAAAATATAGTGGAGTGTAAAGTACAAATACTGTCTTGGCCAGGACTCCCTTGAAAAAGAGATTAGTCATCTCAATGGGACTTTCCTGGTTAAAAAAAGGTTACATAAAAAATAAAATCGGGGAGAAAACTTGCAAACATACAGCACTTAAGAGTCACACTGCGATTCAACATTTATGTAAATCTGGCTGAACACATGAACTATAACCACAGACATTATGGTAAATCTGCTTTGAAAATACACAAAGCAATGGACAAAACGAAAGATTATGACATTTTTGAGAGAATTTGAAACTTAAATCGCTGCTGAAGTCCGCTCAGTTTGTGCGCTCGACTTTTTGCCAGTAAAAGAACCAGTTTCAAACATTTCTAAACATTGTTGTCCTCAATTCTGAAACATTTTGAGACAATTTTGGCAGGAAACACTTCGAGGAGGGTTGTGAAATAGGCCATGACAGGGTATCATTTTGCTAATTAACTCTCTTTGGAAACTTTCAAATTCACCCAGGTTATTCTTCACGAAACCGTTACACGAACCATTCAAAACGCACGGGGAAAGTTGGCAAATTGCTCCTTTTGCCGACAGTCAAAACTGACAACTGCAATTTTGCTAGAATTATGAAAATGTTCCATGAATATGCAACGATTTTAAGTTTGGGACTGAATTTTGGGATTGTAAAAATTAGAAAACTGCAAATTGAAAAGAATTGCAAGACATTAAATAAAGGTGGGCTACGTAACTTTTTTCCTTGTGATACTTTTACTTTTACTTGAGTATTTTATCGCACTGGTATTTGTACTTTTACTCAAGTACTGGAAATAAAAACATAGAAAATCATGTGAAATTCATGGAGGTGGGAGGAGGTGGGTAGTCTCAAGCAAAATCTTCAAAATAATTTTAGTTTTATGTAGAAATACTGAATTTTGGGATTGTAAAAATGTTAAAACTGAAAAGAACTGCAAGACATTTAATAAAGATGCACTATGTAACTTTTCTGGAGGAGGTTCCGCCACCTACTTGTCTCCATGGAGATGTTATTGACGTTCTTGGAGTGTTTTACTCTGGCAGACATGGGCAAACTACGGCTCAGGGGCCACACACGGCCCTTTGGTTTTATTAATCCGGCCCGTCAAACGTGTCCAAATTATATTGACATAAGTAAGTTTAAACCTCGTTCAATTTACATTTCAAACAAGTTGTTGATTTTTTTTTGACACTTGATAAAACTGAATGACAACTGAATGTTTGTGTTTAACTTTT
The DNA here is from genome assembly GCA_019594935.1 of Periophthalmus modestus. NCBI lineage: Eukaryota > Metazoa > Chordata > Actinopteri > Gobiiformes > Gobiidae > Periophthalmus > Periophthalmus modestus. The sequence goes on along the minus strand of JAIEZT010000304.1, from coordinate 3,055,650 downwards.
AACTTAAATTAAATTGCATTGGAAAACAATTTGTACAGTGAGTCGTGCATATTCGTGCTTTGCTACATGTTACAGGCCAAACCTCTAATGTAATATTCCCTGTACTATGGTGTTAGGCTTCTCATATCTCCATGGAAACAAGTAGCGACACCACCAGCCAAAGTCACAGGTTAGAACTATGGAGAGGCGAGCCCACTAACAGTAAAAAAACACACAGTTCAACAAGAAAAAACACAAATGAAAGAAGGCAGTTTTGAAGTGTTTGTTTTTTTTTTTTTTGCAAAGGGTGAGTGTCGCTGAGTCTCTGAAAAACATGATTTTGAGCATGAACAGTCAGTGTGACGTCACCCTCAGCGTTCAGCTCTAGTCAAATGAAGCTAATCGAGGCTGGAGCAGGTACACGAGCAACTTTGGAGCAGAGTTCCACATTTGGAATCCCAACCGTGAGTATCATAGCAACCAAAGAGCCAATCCAGAGCGAGGCTGTTGAACGTCACGCCCCTTCCTGCCCGCACCGCTGTTTAACAGGAAGTAGACGCTTAGCAACACTGTCAATCAAAACGGTTGCTAACGCTAGGAGGAGCAACCTCAGGGAAACAAGGCTCTGTTATACTCCAGGACCGTGTAGAGCGGGTTAATATGAACATTTTTAGACCAACATGATGCGTCTGACAGCAGCAGTTACAGAGAGAGGAGGACACGGTTTTTCAATAGAAAGTGAATTGGAGCCAGAGTCGATGGAGCCGTAATCACTTTCTATTTGGATATACAATCTATGGTTTGCAATTAAAACTCTTCAATAAACGCAAGACATACATTTAGCCCCACTCTGGAACATTGGAACAAACCGGAACAATAACATCTCCATGGAGACGAGCAGAAAAGTTACACAGTGCAGCTTTACTGTACGTCTTTCTGTCAGGCTTTTCCTTTTTGTTTTGTAGCTAATAAAAATATATATAAATTGAAAAGCTTGGATTATTACTGTGAACTGCTTGACTCCGTGGAGATAGACGAGTTTAATGCCATTCTGTGGAATATTCCCGGCAAAGCAACATCTCCATGGAAACGATCACATGAGACCTAAAGTTGACACGAGCACAAACATCGCCAAGAAGAATCTGATTTAAACTGGTGAGTGGAGAGATCAACCCGGGTTTATCAAATTATGTCGTACAAATCTCTCCGCAACTAAGGAACTGACTCAGTAATCTCCACGGAGACGAGCCAAAAAGTTCCACAGTGCAGCTTTAGCTCTTTCTGTCAGGCTTTTCTTTGTTATTTTACTCCTCGGAGTTTCTGGTGAAATGGAGAGACTGTGATATGGTCTGGAAATACAATGCTCTTTATTGACCTATTGGCTTTTCAATGCATTTTTCTTTCTCCTTTTGCAGCTCAAAGCACAGAGCCTCTTTTACCCGGCGCTGAATAAACCCTCAAAGTCTGGCTGTACATACATATTATACTTCCTACGAGAGAAAACCTGCGACTGCTTTAGACGACAAACGTGAACAATCATTATATACACACAAAAGTACACATACAAGTACACAAACTGGTGGAACGGAACAAGTAAAAGCAGAAAAGTGCAGTAAAAATGTAGGTGTCTGTGCTTTACTTAAATACATTTTAAAGTGTTTTACTTTTACTTCAATGCATTTGAGAGCAGTATCTGTACTTTCCAATCCACTACATCTTTGAACAGGACTAAAAAGTAAAAGTATTTTTTTGTATTTTCTGAGACCTGCTGAAAAGGAGTTTTTTTTTTTTTTTTTTTTTTTTTTTTTTTTTATTAATTTATTTTATTTAACACATTTGTAATTAAATAAATAAATAAAAAATAAATGAATATAACTTTAAAAAAAATAAATATACATAAATAAATACATACATAAATAAATAAAAATAGCTAGGTAAAAATTATTAATTCTATTGTTTCTTTTGATCAATATTCAGTTCAATTCTTTATTAAAATCACTACATTTGAAGCTTTATTAGAAATATTTGCATTTGCATGAAATACTTCTACGTTTGTAACTCTAAGTGCATTTTTAAACAAGTACTTTAATACTTTTATTCATGTAGATTTCCCCATGTGATCCTTTTACTTTTACTTGAGTGTTTTTTCACCTTGGTATCTGTACTTTTACTCAAGTAACAAACTGGAGTACTTCTTCCACCACTGGAAACAAGTACAGATGTATAAAAGCAGAGGGTGGAGGTGAGTAATCTGGCAAAATCCTGAAAAAGGTTTGACTTTTAAGTAGAAGTAGAGTAGAAGTCTACTAGAGTGTAGAAGAGCAAGAATGACCCAAGCAAAGGCAGGAAACTACTACTAATACTACTAAACTATTAAAGTAACTGCATAGACGTTACATCGGATTTATGAATGGAAGTTGATGTAATTGGACGGACAAACTTTAGCTTAAATAAGGCACAAAATCTGGTATTGTCAAAGGAACCACTCACCCAATCATACACCAGTGTGCGGTGAGGTGGTAAGTGTCTTGCCCAAGGACACAACGCCAACGTTCATCTGTGGGAGCTGGAATCGCACCGCCAACCCGTGAGTCAAGATTTGAACCACCGACCTTTTATCAACAGCAGTCAACATGTCTTTTCGCTTCTCAACACAACGACGTTCCTCATTTTTGCAATTGTAATTTAAAGATGGACTATGTACTTTCCTGGGAGAGGTGCCGCCATCTTGTCTTCGTGGAGCTGTCATTGTTGTGCCTCAAATGTTCCACTCTAAGGCATTACGCTACGTCTATTTGTATTTCTGTTACCATGGAGGCGATTCGATGACACCAGTCGGCCAAATTACAGGACGATGACGTTTATGTCGAGAGCAGGATTCGAATTAGCAACTGCCAATAAAACGCGCCAACTTAGCGCCCAATGGTGTTCAGCCATGACAGAAACAGAGAATTGTCAGGTAGTTGTCTCCACATGGTTCTCATTCAGTGACTTCTCTGATTGGATAAAATTGTTCATACCTGGCAGTTGCTTCCTTCCTCTAACAAAAATGCCAGTTTAACTCATACATGATATACCGTAATATAAACTCGATATACGATATACTTTAAAGAGCTAAAGGCCTGGGAACACCTTGGGGTCCCATCGGAGGAGCAGGAGGAAGTGTCTGGGGTGAGGGAAGTCTGGGAGTCCCTGCTTATAGACTGCTGCCCTCGCGACCCGACCCCGGATAAGTGGAAGAAAATGGATGGATGGTGCTAAAGGCATTTTCCTGAGCTAGAAGAAGTAACCATCAAGTACAGAGACTCTGCCATATTCTCTTGTAGAAAGTGAAGTTCTTGTCGTTTACCTTGTTTCGCTCCGTCACATTAACATTCAGACCTCTCCTCTCACAATCTCCGTTCATCTGAAGAGCTTAAGTTCCCCTGTGATAAGCCAACCTGAAGTCGATCGATACTCGACCCAATCGATGTGATCAATCCTGAGAAAGATGAACATGGCAGAGCGGCGGAGACGACTCTGAGACCTCGAGTTTAGTCTTGGATCACGTCAGACCTGGTTTAGATCTTGGTTTATGATCCTGGACCAAGTTTAGAGGGATTTTGAACACAGCAAACATGGTTATTCTCGTCGATCATTTATATAAAGCATAGCCACCAGGATTAAAGGAGTACTGTGTAACATTTCTGAGGGCTCACCTGGTGGTCTCCATGGAGATGTTCTTGCTAGAATGTTCTACAGGGCTGTCAACTTCAAATTCACAGTGGGCCAAAAGTAAAAACTAAGACAAGTTCACGGGCCAAACTCAATATAAAATGGACTGAACCTGATGTGTAAAGTTTAACCTTTTTATGGAAATAAACTTTAGTTTTGCTTTTAAACACAAAATCTGGAACAATTTCAGCTTGAAATTGCAAACATGAGAAATAAAATTGGAATAAGACACATCAGCAGCTTGTTCACGTCTCCGGGGTACTAGCAAAGCAGTCTGTGATTTGTAGTATTAATGGTGCATTCACTATTTACCCGCGGGCCAGCTCTAATGCTCATTTGATATCATCTCACGGGCCAAATATAATTACACCGCGGGCCAGATTTGGCCCCACGGGCCTGAGGTTGACATATGTCTTCTACAGTGTTGCAGTAAGTATGATTTACATTTATACTAATACAAATACAAAACTCTCCCAAACCGTCCCAAAAAGTCCTTGGAAAAACATGTGAGTGGGGTTGCCTCTCCATAGATCTGACCTGTGACTTGGCTCACTGGTGTCATCAGCTTGTCTCCATGGAAACAGCTAAGCATAATAAGACAAGATGGAGGGCGCTCTACCGGAAAAGTTACATAGTCCAGCTTTAGATTACGACTGAACGCCAATGTAGTGAGAGGTGAAAAAACATAACTAACTGCTGTTGATAAACGGTTGGTGGTTCAAATCCTGCTCAGTTTGTCCCCTGAATCTGAAGGTTGGCGGTTCAAATCTCGCAAATCTCGACATGGACATCACCGGTTGAGCGGTCAGATCCACCGACCCACAGGTTGGCGGTGCGATTCCAGCTCCCACACATGAATGCTGTTGTTGTGTCCTTGGGCAAGACACTTAACCCGCCTCGCCCCCAGTGTCTGTGTGCACTGGTGTGTTTTGAGTGACTTTACCACATTGCTGTTGCGTCATTGGGCAAAACTTGATGAAGACATGAATGGAAAACACTCTGTTCCACCTTGTGATGTCATCGTGTGGTAATACAGGAAGTGCTCCGCTGTGTTTTTAAACTCCACACACCTTCATTTTTAGGATCAATTTGGACGATTTCAGCTCTGGATTTGCCACTTATCTGCACTGAACAAAATGTAAAACGAGCTGCTAATTTGAAAACGACCACTTCATGACATCACAAGGTGGAACAGAGCATTTTGAGCTTTGGAAATGTTACTCAAACATGTGTGAATGAAACAAAACACTAGTCCAGGTCTGTTTTTGAGGAATTAAACCTCACAAGAGTCAGTTTTGTGTAATTCGGGACGTTTAACTTCAGAAGTAGCTTTGATTAAGTTTAACTGCGTAAATTAATGCTGCAACTTTGGAGACAAAACACAGAACTGCATTATTCTGATTTATAATTAAAGAGTGGAGAATAGCACCGCCTTTCTTCGGTTTAAAGGGATGTATTTAATGTGAGCCGTGATAAATCGGGCCCTGACAGGTGATGTAAAGGCGCTGTACGCATCTCCTCACAGGAACATTTTCTGGTCATTAATAACAAGACAACACCCAGCCAGCCTCATTACCTCTGCTGTCTGAGGGAGAACACAGGCTTCAGGAGTCTGTCATCTCTGTGGGAAACAAAGTACTACGAGGCTGTGAAGGCGAAGACCTACTACGAATATACGCAGTACACACGAGTAAAAAGTACAGAGTTACAAAGTTAAAGACGGTGTTTTTCGACTGTCACAAAATGGATTCTTGTGAGGTTTAAGTCGTGTTATAATGCTGTTTCCTCCTTAAAAACAGACCTTTGTTTCATTTACACATGTTTGCGTAACATCTCCAAAGCTCAAAATGCTCTGTTCCACCTTGTGATGTCATAAAGTGGTAGTTTTCAAGTTAACTTTTCCTTTTACCTTTAGTTCAGTTGAGATTGACGCTTCCAGGGTTGAAGTTTCTCCGAATGATTCTAGTGAAGATGTGTGGAGTTTAAAAACACAGTGGAGCACTTCCTGTATCACCACATGATGACATCACAAGGTGGAACAGAGCCTTTTCCATTTGAGAGAAGAACTCAAGAACTCAACAAACGCAAGATGGATACATTTGACATTAGGTTTAATGTCACACTGTGGAATATGTAAGAAAAATCAAAAAGTAGGAGACAAACTCCACTAGAAAAGTTACATAATGCATCTTTAAAGCTGCTATATTACTCTTGTAGCTTTAATCCATGTTATAATGCTGTTTCCTCCTCAAAAACAGACCTGGAGTTGTGTTTTGATTCATTCACACCTGTTTGAGTAACACTTTATTATTAGTCTGTAACATCTACAAAGCTCAAAACGCTCTGTTCCACCTTGTGATGTCATAAAGTGGTATTTTTCAAGTTACCAGCTACTTTTTACCTTTAGTTCAGTAGAGATTGACAATTCCAGAGGCTGAAATGATCCAAATGATTCCATTGAAGGTTTGTGGACTTTGAAAAACACAGTGAAGCACTTCCTGTATTACCACTTTATGACATCACAAAGTGGAACAGAGTGTTTTCTGTTTGAGAGAAGAGCCTAAATATGTAGGATTTGTGTGTTAAACATGTGTGAATGAAACAAAATACAACTCCAGGTCTGTTTGTGACGAGGAAAATGACATTATACATCAGAAAATATGCAGTTATTCCTCCTTCTGAACATCCTAACTACTCACCATGATGAGTTTTTAAGCACTTTTCTCCCCAGAGACCAGAGCAGAGCTTTCACCGACAAAACTGTAGTAGAGTAGAAAATACAGACACCTGCTCTCAAATGTAATGAACTAAAAGTAAAAAGTATCCACTGTGAAAGTGACTGAAGTACAGATATCTAAAAAGTACAGCACTTTACTGCTTGTACTTCATTACCCTCCACCACTGAAAGAAGAGTTTGACATCAAAATACAGTAGTTTTGATAGTAACGGTTACATTCTGAGTACTTTGGAATTGACACTGGTATTACTACTACCACTACCACTGTTACTGTTACTGCTACTACTACTACTACACATTAAACCTGCTACAGTTATACTACAGTACTGGGAATACTACTACAACTACTGATACTATTTGTAATGCTGACTCTGGTGTTTGAAAATTGCACTTTTTTTTTTACCACTTACAATTGTTTGTGCTTGGGTGTTGTAGTAGTAGTAGTAGTAGTGGTAGTGGTAGTGGTAGTGGTAGTGGTAGTAGTAGTAGTCGTGGTGACTACAACTACTGCTACTCTACTAGTGGAAGAAGTACTCATTTTGTTACTTAAGTAGAAGTATAGATAAATATAAAAGTAAGAAAAATATTGAAGTGAAAGTAAAAGTATCACATGAAAAAATACTACTAAAAGTATTAAAGTACCTGAGTAAAAAGTAGCAGTAGCTTCAGATGTAGTAATTTTGATAATTTTAATTTTATTTTTGCTCAAATTGTGAACAAGTTAAACATAAAACCTCAGCCTTTTCCGCAAACTGTAATAAAAATACTAAAAGTAAAAGTATCTACTGTAAAATGTACTTAAGTAAAGAACAGGTACCTATTTGTACTTAAGCGTAGTACTTTACTAATAGTACTACGAGTTACTGTCCTATATTACAACTGATACATTGGCAAAACTGGAGATTTAAGGTAAAGAATCACAAAAGTTTCCTTCTTTCTACTAATGGAAACTTTTAATTATTTGACCGAACTTCAGGCTGGTTCGTATGTGGCAGAAATACCACAAGATAATGATTTAAATTTTTAAAACAGAACAAATTAGAGCGAAACTAATTTAAATTTTGCTAAGGTGTTGTAAAGGTGCTGTACATTGACCCTGTGCGGTGAGATTAGAGCCGGAATAACACTTCAACATAAACAAAACCTGTTCATTACGTCCAAAATGTGACAGAAGCAGAATATATTAAATAGATTGAAAATTGACTTGTTTCGTGAAAGGCAGGAGGCAGAGCGAGGCCATGTCTTAGCCCACAGCGCCCCCCACTGTCAGCACAAGGCACAGTCACAGGTTTACTGCACAAACATGGTCACAGATCGCCATCTAGTGTCTGAACGCGGTGGTGTTCAAGGCCCTAGAGCAGATTTTAGGTTTTTCAGATCAACATGAGGCTAAAAACTAATAAAGTAAGAATTGCACCTGGAGTTAGATTTATTTTGTGATCATTTTCAGTGTTGGCATAAAAAAAAAAAAAACGCATATATGATGATAACACAATCAAACAAACATTCAGGAACTCACACACTGACACATTGACACTGGAGGCGAGTGGCGTTAAGCGTCTTGCTCAAGGAAACAACAATAGCATTTGTGTTCTGTGGGAGCTGGAATTGCACCGTCAACCCGTGGGACAGTGGACAAACACTCAACAACTGAGCTACTGTCGCCCCACATAGGTAAAAAGAGAAGTTAATTTCTCTTAGAAGTTAGAAGTTTAATTATGTAAAATTGCTAAATGAAATAAAATAATTACAAAACTAAATAAATCATGTAAAATTGCAAAATAAAATAAAATAAATACAAAATAAATAAATCGTGTGAAATTGCAAAATATAATAAATAAAAACGGAATAAATTATAAAATTGCAAAATAAAAAAATACAAAAATAAAATCAGAAAAATAAATCATTTGCTGAGAAACATGAAGACAGAAGCTCAAATAATAAAAATAAGCTCTGTAAAAATAAATGATGTCCAGTAATGTAAATCGTTGTAAAATAAAATAAAAATAAATAAATCATGTAAAAATGCAAAATAAAATAAATGAATGAAATAAATGAAACTTTTTGCCCCGGACCCCAAATTTCTGTCGACGGCCCTGAGCAGCATGGTCCCTAATACTTTTACTGCAATTACATTTACATTAACCCCAACCTGGAGGTCTTCTGTTTGCTCATTTTAAATTTAAGCTTTCTATTTTTTTCCTTGCTTAATGTTTTTTTTTCACTTCTAGAGAAACACTTCTAGAGAAACAGTTTTTATATTTGTGTGTTTTTTCCTGTGGAGTTTAACAGTGTAATTACGCATTTTGACCACACAGTGTCGCCATTGCTTTATGCTGTTTGTACTAAAGACTCTTGAACTGTTTGTAAATTTGACATTTAAAACACTGAAGCAAAAGGAAAAACTTCACATGCTCCTCTACATTTACATGTTTTAAATGTTTTTTGGATTTTTTTGGAGGGTTAGACATTTTAAATGTGTTTTGGTTTTTGGTTTTTTTGGGGTGGACCATTTTTTGAAGTTTTGTGGAGAAACGTTGAGCAGGAGCTGTCCACTGTCACTGGTGCTGAAACGACCAGATGAATGACTGAATACGTTTCCTTATTTCTCAACATATTTACGTCAGGTAAAGTTAAGAGTATGTTACATTCACCCTTTTACTGTAGATTCCAGAACCAAACAGTGAGTACTTTTATCAAAATGTACTTTATCTGTACTATATGATGACAGAACAGTCATTTATAAGGCTGAAAAGGTCGATATAAAATGTTTGGGTTTTTTTTTTGCTTTTTTTTTTTTATACTACTTTCTACATTTTATACACATACAGAAGACATCAAATATATGAAGTAAGACATATTCAATTATATAACAAAGAAAAAAAGTGAATTAACTCAACTAAATATTTTTCAGCAAAGTGTGGATAATTTGAGGATTTGAATGTACCTGTAGTGTTATTTTACCTATTTTGTAAAAGGTTACTTCATATATTTCATGTCATGTACAAAATGTAGAAAGTAGTAAAAAAAATTGAATGAGAGAGTGTATCCAAACTTTTGACTGGTCATGTATTTAGACTGATTTCACTATAAACACGGTATTACTTTATTTATTTATTTTTTTATTTACTTTTATTTATTTATTTTATTTTAGTTTTAATTTTTTATATTTTATTTATTTAATTTTATTTTATTTTAGTGTTAATTTTTAAAATATTTTTATTTATTTATTTTGAATTATTACTTATTTATTTTATTTTTATTTACTTCTATATTGAATAGGGTTGTGCAAAAATATCCAAATATCGTATTCTTTCATTTAATGATACAGTATCAATATCGTGAGCTGTTGTGTTGATACATCACCAAGAGTTTTTTTGTTATTTTTCATTTATTTATTTTGTATATTTTACCAAATTATTCTGTCACGGTGCTATAATTGTGTGGATTGTTTAGAGGAAAAAAAAAACAAATTCTTTTTCTTTTTCTTTCTTTTGTCTTATTTGTCAGGGACCATGTACAAATTCATGAATCTTACAAAAGAAAAGATGATTTGTACCAGATTTAGCTCCTGCTGTTTTCCCTCTGCCGTCTCTGTGCAGGTGAACACACTTTAAAAAACACATTTCAGTACAAATACATGAAAAAGAAACAGTTCATCATTAACATTAGGGGTTAAATACAACAAAATGTCCCCATAACCAATTTAAAACATCATTATGTGCAGGTTTTGAAGTGAAACAGAACCAGACTGGTCTAAAAATCTACTTTGTCAAACTTGCAGTAAAATTATTCAAATCTACAGACAATTTCAGACTGTCTGGAATGAAAAAGCCGACTGAGCAAAGACCGAGGACGTTTTTGGAACTGTGGATTTCTAATAGTACAAACCTTACAAGTATAAAATCAACAGAGAAGTTGTCTTGAATCAAAAAGTCTTGAATCAATCGTGCACAAAGACTGTTCTCCCCTGGGCTCGAGCTTTCAGGGGGCCTAGGCTGAATTTGTCTCTGGGGCCCCTCCTGGTTCAGCTACTGGTGATTCACATTTGACACATTCTGACTCTGCTCTCATCACTTTGACCAGTTGCATTTGTGTTTATTGGACTTACATTTACATTTCTAAATTTCTGTTGCTTTTTGCTTATGTTGAGGCAGATGAAGCTTCATGATTAAAGCGTTTCATCCAAGTGGTTCACTCCAGCACAAAGCTTCTTGAAACTTCATTTGCTCTAGTAGGACATGTACTGGACGCAAAAATATCAGTTGGCATATTTGAAGTGTGTGGTGTTTTGCAGAAAGCCTGTGACTAAAACTGTCAGCAAAATGAAGAAGTATGGCAGTATACTGTGAATATATATGCTGTGTGTATATATATATTCTGTGTATATGTGTGTGGAAAGCAGCTGTACACAAGAATGCCACTGCTAACTTATATAAATACACACACATATACATGGACTCTGAATACACATTTCTATTTCTCCCAGTATTGAAGTATCCTCCAGGCTCGCAGTATTTGGCTCCATCATGTAGCGTTGGACCTCAGTATTTTTTGTCTGCCTGCCGCTGTCATCCAGGCGACTCCGCAGGTCGTTACCTACGCTGCAGGTCGTGGTCGTGGCCGGGCAACGTCATCATTTTCAGCTCCTCCCCTAAATGAAGCGATACGAGCGTCACGGACACGCCCCCTCCTCTACTCGGCACTCGCTCCGAACCCTCGACACAGAACCTCACATCACTATTGAGCACAGTTATTTTTTTTTGTAGATAAAAAATAAGGCACCGTGGTAAAAATAATAAAATTAACTAATAATATTATTTTTTACCACGGTACCTCGAATAAATTTTGTCGAATGGATTTTTCTGCTTTTTCTTTCCTACTTTGACCAGCTTCCCCAAATTCCCCACTGTATGTAACTTTTCTGATGGGAGGTCTGCTACCCGCTTGTCTCCATGGCGATGCTATTCTTTGCTTGGAATGTTCCACTGTACAGCATTAAACTCAGTCTGACGGTGACATCTGCTTGTTTTCATGGACATAGACAGGTTAATATCATACAGTGGAACATTCCAGGCAGACAGCAGACCCACCTCAAGAAAAGTTACACAGTACAGCTTTAAAACACACATTCTAATTCAGAATAGTTACAATAGCATCACGTCTACCTGTACGGATTTAAGCGTAATTAAAAAATGGGACCATTTCCATAGCAATTAACACTTCAAAACAGAAGTCCTCAAAATGGCGGCTAAGAGAATTTTGAAACCCTTGAATATCTTGATGTATTTAAGTTCATATGTTCTCATTTATTACAGATATGACAGAATAGTGTTAGTGATTGACTGGGAGCTTCTCTGCGTGTGTGTTCTCTCTCTCTCGATCTCACGCTTTCAAATCCTTCTGATCCACGAGTGCTTCCTGTTTCCACGGCAACGGACAAAGTGATGCGTGGAGGGGAAGACGAGAAAGAGGAGAAAAATCTACTCGGCATCTGTCTGCATCCAACATGGAGAGTTATGGACTTAGGGTTTTCTGTAGCTTGGCATTTGGAGATTAATTAGCAACAATCCTCCAATCTGTTCCTAATCTCGGTTTTTTTTTTTGTTTTTTTTTTCAAAATGGTGGTATTTCTGTCAGACACGCTCCGTTTGTTCATGACACACAACTCAAAAGACAGAAAAGGTTTGACTTAGGTTCAGTACATAGATTGTATATGTAAATGGACATAGCTAACCTGGCTCCAATTCACTTTCTATTGAAAAACCGGCGACTCTCTCTCTATAAATGCTGCTGTCAGACTCGTCATTTTGGTCTTAAATGTTCGTATTAACCCGCTCTACATGATCCTGCCGCTTATATTTCACTATTGTGTCCATAAATCAAGATATGAACATTAATAACAGACAAATCAAGCGACTTCACTAGCGTTAGCAACAGATTTGATTGACAACAGCATTGCTAAGCGCCCGCTCCCTGCTAAACCAGCGGCGCAGGCAGGAAATGAGCGCTACTTTCAACAGATTGGCTCTTTGGTTGCTATGATACTCGAGGTCGTAATTCCAGTTACCCAAAATCGGCTCCAAATTCGTCGCTATAACCGCTAGCCTCGATTAGCTTCATTTGACACACTCACTTAGTCTATTTCTTTACACAGTCTGTGGTTCAGCGATGTCCTTATCTCGCGCTCGCTCAGATCTGTTTGTGGAGCCCAATTAAAAAGATATACCGTTTTGTTTTAAATTGTTAATCGCTATGGCAACCGTCCTAGATTCTCATGATTCTGAGATCCATGGATAGCTAGAGGATTAGCCCTGTATTTTTGCATTATTTATGTGGAAGTAGACATTAAGGAAGAACATGAAAGCCCAGCTAGTCCAATGATCCAAATTGGTTCCTTCTTGCTGAGATAACAGGGCTGAGACGACTGGAGGTGAATAGAAAAAAAAACTTAAACATAAAGATATCAATTCGAAACTTCTGCTGTAGTTTAGCCACATAAATGTAAGAAAAAAAATGTATTACAAGTTTTTCATCAGGTAATGTTTTCATATAAAAATAAAGGATTTGACAGATGGAAACATGGAAACAGACAGGTTTAAATTTCTTGCTTCTTTTTGTTGACAGATTAGATACTAAAAATACACAGAGGGGATTTTGGATCTTTGGTTTTATTGTTATGACGACTGGTGGATCAAAAAAAAATTAACAGGGTTTATTTTTAAAAAGACAAAGGCTGGGAGCTGGGAGCTGGCTGCTGGGTGCTGGAGGCTGGGTGCTCGGAGCTGGGAGTTGGGAGCTGGGAGCCGGGTGCTGGGAGCCGGGTGCTGGGCGCTGGGACCTGGGTGCTGGGAGCTGGGTGCTGGGAGCCGGGTGCTGGGAGTTGGCTGCTGGGAGCTGAGTGCTGGGAGTTGGCTGCTGGGGGCTGGGAGCTGGGAGTTGGCTGCTGGGGGCTGGGTGCTGGGTGCTGGGAGTTGGCTGCTTGGACCTGGGTGCTGGGACCTGGGTGCTGAGTGCTGGGAGCCGGGTGCTGGGAGCCGGGTGCTGGGAGCCGGGTGCTGGGAGCCGGGTGCTGGGAGCCGGGTGATGAGTGCTGGGAGCTGGGAGTTGGCTGCTGGGAGCTGGGACCTGGGTGCTGTGTGCTGTGTGCTGGGAGCTGGGTGCTGGGACCTGTGTGCTGTGTGCTGGGAGCTGGGTGCTGGGACCTGGGTGCTGAGTGCTGAGTGCTGGGAGCTGGGTCAGAGGCTGAGGTGGTGGGGTGTGGGTCTGGTCCAAATACACGATCTGAAGAAAACATGAACAAACAATCTAACAATGAAACAAACTAGACCAACAGTTCACTACCACACGGACAAACCGACTGCAGCGTGTGGAGGAATGAGCCGAGTCTTTGCACTGCAGAGGTTGTAGCTTGATTGACAATGAGCTGCAGGTGAGAAGTGGGTGGAAACCATTGGTGAGGGTGGAGAACAAGAGAACAAGAAAACACAGGGAAAAACAAGAATCCTGTCAGTTGTTTGGCATTTGAGTAAACTACATCTGACTGAAAATGTCCTAAAAATTCAAATTTCGCCAAATTTTTTCGAGTTAAAATCTGTTAAAGTACAAGAGTGTGAAGTTTGATGTGTGGAGGTGCTACTTTAAGGGCTGATCCTCATGTCCTTTTGGGGGAAAATGAATTTTGAAGTTACATTGTACCATGTAACTTCAAGTTGATTAAAGTAGATATTAGTTTTCTTGTTTCCCCTTAAAAAAACCAAAACGATTACGTGATTCCCCTTAAACGGAAACGCACGGCTAGTAATCTTGTCTCACTGCAAGAAGGTTCTGGGTTCGACTCCCAGACGGCGCAGGCTTGTTAATGCGAGTTTGCATGTTCTCCCTGTGTTTGGATGGTTTGCTCCAGGCACGTTTCAAGTTTCGCCCATGAACCCAAAACATGGACAATATAAAATCCTCCAGCTAAGGCACGCTCAAGATCTGGAGATGGTTCCCGACTTGTGCTGCCCTGAAGAATGGGTCAAATGAATGAGGCTTTTCAAAACCTAAAATATATGCTTGTTCCTCAAAGGCCATATGGTAATCAAAGTACTCTTACTTTAGGATAGTCCTGCTACTTTTAGACTTCATACATTTGGTCGCATTTTCACATTTTTATATAGCGCTTTTCTACCTTTAAGTGTACACAGACATTGGGGAGGAGGTGGGTTAAGTGTCTTGCACAAGGACACAACGAGAGCGTTCATCTGTGGGACCTGGAATCGCACCCTCCGCCAACCTGTGGGTCAATGGATCTGACCAATCAACCAATGATGTTAATGTCGAGAGTGGGATTCAAACCAGCGACCTTCAGATCAGTCGACAAACGCTCCAGCTACTGTCTATTTGACTCTATTAAAATTATATCATTTCAGATTTTTATTTTTTTGACTCTAAATAAAATAAATTAAACAGAGATTGGCTTAGTTTCAGGTTTTTTTTGTAGATTTTTTTTTTAATTTATATATTTTTTTTATAATTAAGAGCAATATCTCTATATAACTCATATATACAGTCACAAATGAAGACTTTTTAGAGCTTAAATTGTAACTAAATTGGTTTGTTGTATCCGATTTCACTTTGCCGTAGCTGTAAAAATAAGCTAGCTAAGTCTAGTCTATCATTTGTATTCAGAAAGGGAGCGTATGAACATGAAGTTGGTCTCCTGTTTTATTCATAGGATGTACTTCCAGAGTCCTATAAGAACACAGTATGAATACAAGACCCTGAGTATGAATTATAAATGATATGTTATATAAGCTCTAACACCAGCTCAGAACAAACATGGCTACAATTTGTGAGGGTTTTAAAGAGAGTAAATTACATACAAAGGTAATAATATATAGAGTGCTTTGAAGGCGTACAGATATATTTATGAGCTGGAAATCTCTCAAAGCCTGTACTGAGGAGAGAAGCAGAGAGAAAATAATCAAAAGATGATATAAAAAGGACTGAATGCTTTTTGGAGTGTTGGGGGGATTTGTGGGGATTTTTTTGTTTGTTTTTTTTTTGGGGGATTTTGGGGATTTTTTGGGGGGGATTTTTTGGGAATTTTTGAGGATTTTTTGAGGATTTTTTGGCGGGATATTTGGGGATTTTTTTGGGGATTTTTTTCGGGGGATATTTGGGGAATTTTTGGATTTTTTTCGGGGGATATTTGGGGAATATTTGGGGAATTTTTGGGGATTTTTTTCGGGGGATATTTGGGGAATTTTTGGATTTTTTTCGGGGGATATTTGGGGAATATTTGGGGATTTTTTGGGGATTTTTTTCGGGGGATATTTGGGGAATTTTTGGGGATTTTTTTGGAATTTTTTTGGAGATTTTTTGGGACATTTCGTTGATTTTATTTAACTGTGACTTAGCAAAACAATACAATATATATTTTTAATTGTATAACCCTAAAAAAAAATAAAATAGAACCTTTTGTAAGACCCAGAAAATTATCGATATTATGTCGATAAATACACTTGCATTACCAGTCAGAAGTTTGGACACATCCTCTCATTCTACGTTCTTTTTTTATACACAAACAGAAGACATCGATATATGAAACAAGATATATGGAGGCATGTGGCATAGAAAGAACATTAAATATTTCATTTTTTAGTTTCAAATTCTCGCAACGTCGTCTCTTTGCTTTGTCGACGGCTCTGCAAACCCTCGACCTTCTCTCGGTGAGCTTCTCGATGAAGTCTCGTGAAACGGTTTTACCATCACAGCTGTCAGGGTCAAAGGTCAAGAGCTCAAACTCGTGATCAAAGCAAAGGGCAGATATTTCTTTTTCATTTTTTATCTACAACAAGTTATTTTAGAGTTGACGTTTTACTTATGTGTCTATTCATAGTTGTGATGCCTTCAGTGAGAATCTACAGTGTAAATAACCACGAAGAAGAAAATTTAATGAAAAAGCATGTCCGAACATTTGACTCCCAGACCTCCCTCACCCCAGACACTTCCTCCAGCTCATACTTTTGACTGTATGTTTCAATTTCCAATTTATAAATGGCCAGATTATTATACAGCACTTTTCCACCTTCTTTACATCAAATACTGGGCAAAACACTAAGTGTCTTGCCCAAGGACACGACAAGGGAGCTGGAATTGCACCGCCAACCTGTGAGCTGGTGGATCTGAACGCTCAACCAATAATAGTTATGACAAGAACAGGATTTGAACCGCAAAACTTAAGATCAGCGAACACTCAACCGTCTTTTATGCCATACTTATTATTTTATTGTACTGAAAAACATGCGTCTTTCACTGTGAGCGAGCTCACATCTCCACAAACCTGACTCGTATGTAGCCTGGGGGAGGGCTTCTTCCTGCTTGTTTCCATAGAAATGTCGTTCCTTTGTTTAAAATCAGTGCACACACAGTATAACATAAAATGATTCTATCTATATCCATAGAGAATTTTCCAAAGTCTATTTCTGTTTCCATGGAAAGTTATAGTGTCCCTTTAAACCAACACAAAAAAATGAAATAAGTCGGAAATAATGGCCCAAAATGTCCGTATAAGGCAGGATTAGATGTGTTATTTTGTGAAATGGGGGAAGCAAACAGACAGGATTATGTTGTGCTTTTTCACTGGCGTTACATCACACGTTCACTGGAGATTTGGGATTTCTTATCTAACAATGATCCAAAAGGGACATCGCACAAAGGCGGCGACGGATTGAGTTCAAATAAGTGAATAAATAAATAAAAGTATCAAAAACATCCTCCTGGCTTTGGTATATTTCATTTCTGTAGCCTTGTTGCTCGGGTTAAAGATGAATTTGGTCAACCCGCACCAAGTTACAGCAACAAAGAATCGTATTTTTATCCAAGCCTAGACCAAAAATGGCTGAAAAAAAAAAAAAATGTCATGAAATTCTGTAATCTCACGGAAGCACGCCCATGCTCACTTCCGATTTGGAATCGCAGCGACTAGCGGGTTAGCTATTTCCATTTTATAGAGTCTATGGTCACTACGTAACTTCTGATCCGCCTTGCTCTTTCTTGTTGTTGCGAGATGTTCTTGCGTTGCCTGGAATGTTCGCCTAAACTTATCGATCCAAGTGTGGGTGATCGCTGGGGGGTTGCAGAGGCTTTGGGCACAGATTGGCAGGCAAATCTCTGTGACTCAACCCCAAGGCAGATTAAGGAGGCGATCGAAAGATGGAAACGTGCTCAAGGGATGTTTAACCGGGATGAGGGGGCCTTTCTACTCTCACGCACCTCGGATACTGTCCTGAAGAAGCCAGACTGCAGACGGCGCTGACCACCGGTAGGAAGACAACGGCAAAACCTGTCACAGCAACA
Source organism: Periophthalmus modestus (assembly GCA_019594935.1). Lineage (NCBI taxonomy): Eukaryota > Metazoa > Chordata > Actinopteri > Gobiiformes > Gobiidae > Periophthalmus > Periophthalmus modestus. Next base: position 3,037,874 of record JAIEZT010000304.1, on the reverse strand, counting down.
GCATGTGACCACTTTGAGGCACTAGTGAGCAGTCGAAACTGTCAGGGATGGAAACAGACTAAACCTTGGTCTGAAGAAAGAATCAGAAGACCAGACGAACCTCATTGGGCGATTAAACCATCGACCATCATCAATGCAAGATCTTGGTGAAAAATGAAAGCAGCACTGGATGGAGATAAATCTTGTGACATTGCGGAAGCGAAATCTAGACAATGCCGCAGTGAATGTGACGTAATCAAAGCTAAAGGCGGAACAATGAAATATCAGAGTGTGTGACCTTTTTTTTGGCCAGGCAGTGTATTTGCCAATCTTATCAAATGACACTAACAAAATAGCCTCTCCTCAAGTATAATAATTGTAACATTTAGAGTTAAATTTTAGTGAGATTTTGAGGAAACATCTGTCAAATACACTGTTGGAAATGTCCCTCATTAGTAATTACCAGACAAATCCCTCTAGTAATAGTAATAGTAGTAGTAATAGCAGTAGTAGTACTAGTTTATTCAGTCATTTACAGTACCTTAGGGCAACAGTAGCTCAGTTGGTAGAGTGTTCGTCCACTGATCTGAAGGTTGGTGGTTTGATTGTCAGATCCACAGGTTGGCGGTGACATTCCAGCTCCCACAGATGAATGCTGTCATCGTGTCCTTGGGCAAGACACTTAACCCCCCTTGTGTCCGCATACACCGGTGTATGAATGTGTGAATGGGTTGTGCTTTGACTGACTTGAAGGTGGAAAAGCTCCATATAAAAACATGACTATTTACCATTTCCAGAAAAATGTTTCTTGTTACTAATTACCAGACGAATCTCTCATAACTGTAAATTGTTGGAGTAAAAGTAGTTACTCTCTCCAATGGGGTAGTAGCAGTAGTAATTGATTCGGTCGTTTACAGCACAGCAAGGATCTACACAACAAAGATCTTAATGAAAAACACAAAATGCCGCTGATGTGACAATCGTCGGCAGCTCTTTTCAACGATTCTTTAGAGTGAACAGCTCAAACCAGATCTCATTTTTCAACAGAACCAAATCTTTTTCATATCCAATTTTGATTAACTCTGAACCAGCTCAAGAATCAGCACAGAAGCAGAGCAGGCGACACCAGTGAGAGATTTATATATAAAAAACACATCTGGGATCATAATAACCTTTAGTTTTTTATTGTAGTGCGCAATGTTTTATTTATATTTTCATAATTCCAAAGGGTAACCTCAGTCCCACTCTCAGTCTGAGCCATTTAAACACATCCAAGTCTCGGTCATTTCTGTCTGTGATTAGTTTGTAGATAAAATGAGTTCATCCACTGGCTCCTGTCATGTAAGGAAATATTGAAAGAGCCAGACTTTGGACGGATCCAAAAAAATTGATGGATCATTCCAGAGCTCTGTAGTTTTCATAAAATACTTTTTTATATGGAGGAGTTCAAGTATCTCGGGGTCTTGTTCACGGGTGAGGGGAGGATGGAGCGTGAGATTGACAGGTGGATCAGCGTCTGCAGTGATGCGGTCGCTGTATCGGACCGTTGTGGTGAAGAAGGAGCTGAGTCCAAAGTCAAAGCTCTCGATTTACCGGTCAGTCTACGTTCCTACCCTCATCTATGGTCATGAGCTTTAGGTAATGACCGAAAGGACAAGATCATGGATACAAGCGGACGAATTGTTTCCTGCGCAGGGTGGCTGGGCGCTCTCTTAGAGATACGGTGAGGAGCTCGGAGTAGAGCCGCTGCTCCTACACGAGAGGAGCAGCTGAGGTGGTTCGTGCATCTGTTCAGGATGCCTCCTGGATGCCTCCCTGGGCATGTCCGACCGGGAGGAGGCCCCGGGGAAGACCCAGGACACACTGGAGGGACTATGTCTCTCAACTGGATGCGCCTTAGTCCTGGACACATCTCCGTCCATGGGAGCGGATCTCTCCTTCACTGTGGTTCTCCTCGAGGTTTCTCCTTTTCCCACTGGGTTTTGGAGTTGTTCCTTGCCGAGAAGGAGGGTCTAAGGACAGAGGATGTTCTGGAACAGTTATTCATTGCTTGTTTTCTGTTGATTAATCTGCTTGTCTGTTTCTGTTCATTGTTGATTTTCTAATTCTGTTTGTTAATCAACTCCATGTTCAGCCCTAAGAGGCGACTGCTGTTGTGATTTTGGACTTTACAAAAATAAATTGAATTGAATTGACTGGCCTGGGAACGTCTTGGGGTCCCACTGGAGGAGCTGGAGGACGTGTCTGGAGTGAGGGAAGTCTGGGAGTCCCTGCTTTTAGACTGCTACCCCCGTGACCCGGCACCGGATAAGAGGAAGACAGTGGATGGATGGACTGTGTTATATGTTGAAGCAATGCTGGTGTGTGTTTTTTCTGTTTGTGCACGTCTTAAATCACATGTTCAGTGATGCGTTTCCCTCTTTAATGCAGGACATTTAGCTTAATAACTCAGTAAGATGATTTGCAAAGTTACTAGAGCATAACTGTGTAAATGCCACTGTTGAAATGCCACACTTCCACATGTCTGCTGTTATAATGAGGCTGAGCAGATCTTACACTGAGCTTTAAAGATGAACCTGTGAGAACTCGATTTTTGAACTACTTTTTGGTTGTAATAAAGATTCATTGTGTAACATTTCTGGTGGAAGTTCAGTCGCTGCTTGTTGTTAAACTCACGCATCTCCATGAAAACAAGTTTGTGACATCACCGAGTCAAGTAGGTCAGATCTGTGGACAGGCGAGCACACTCAACGATCAGATGTTTCCACAGTCACATGGGTTCACAAGGACACGAGCAGGTGGCAGAACATTCACCAGAAAAGTTACATACTGAAGCTTTAAGTGTGAGAAGAGTTGCAGGATGTTTCGTTTTGAGTTTGCGCTGGTCACTAAACGAACAGAAATTGTGAATATTAAAAAAAAAAGCTGGCAAATGAAGGAATCAAGGAACCACTCACCCACTCACACACTGGAGGCAAGGTGAGTTAAGCGTCTTGCCCAAGGACACAACAACTGCATTAATCTGGATCTGACCATTCTACCAGTGTTTACGTCCACAGCGGGATTTGAACTGTTTCCACTAGCGTCCAGACAGTGTAAAGGATAAAATTGTTATAGTTTAGCTAGTATTTCCTGGATGTAAATACTCTCTTATGCAATGCTATCTATGCTAAGTGCTGATGGGGCAGCGGTAGCTTAGTTGGTCGTGTTTGTTCACTGATCTGAAGGTTGCCGGTTCGAAACCCGCTCTAGACATAAACGTCATTGGTTGATGCGACTCCCACACATGAACCCTGTCGTTGCGTCCTTGGGCAAGACGCTTAACCCACCTCACCCCCAGTGTCTGTGTTCACTGTGTGTGAATGTGTGAGCGAACGGGTGAGTGTTTCCTTGATGTAAAGCGATTTGAGGGTGGAACAAACATGACTGTTTATAATTTAAATTTTAACCAATCAATAATCCAATAATCAATCATTCAAAGTGATTTATATTTTTTTTATTTTTTTGCCATTTTGCCTGTTGTATATAATAATAATAATTATTATAATAATGACAATAATAATAATAATAATAATAATAGTAATAGTAATAAAATTAATGATGATAATGCTAAAGATAATATAACAACAATAATAATGCTAATAATAATAATAATAATAATGCTAATAATAATAACGATAATAATAATAGTAATAATCGCAATAATACTACTACTGATAATAACGATGATAATAATAATAATAATAGCAATAATGATAATACATTTTATTTATAAGGCACTCTTCATTCCATAGAATCTCAGAGTGGTACAATAAAACAAGAACTTTAAACATCAACAATAAGCTTTTCTAATAAAAAAAAGTCTTTAAATTTAGGTCTTTAGCTTTTAAAAAAACTCCAGGTTCTGTGTGGATCTGGGCAGGTCCAGAGTCGTGATGCAGCTGAACAGAAGACTCGGCCCCCCCATTGTACGGAGCCTCGTGGGGGACCTGAAGGAGCCACCTGAAGATCTGAGGGTGCAGTTTGAAGATTGCAAAGTGACCAGGTCTTGCAGATAAATATGCCTAAACCAGCAGCCAAATCATGAAGAGCAGCATGACACTACAGCACAAATGTGGTTGTTTTGGATTAACACAGAGCACTGTCCATTCCTCACGCTAAATCCACGTTTTGTAGCATCTGGAGATAATGTCATACACTGTAATGAGATTGGACGTACAGTAGCCTATACTCACTCGCTGCTGACACCCAGGACCCCTCCCCCTGCCTCTCTCTCTCTCTCTCTGCCTCCCTGCGTCCCTGCCTCCCTCCAGCCGCCTCACGCGCTCTCTCTCTCCCGGGTAAAGATGGCGTCAGCACCACGGACAGCTCCCGCCAGTACGATCCCCCTCCCCTAAAACACAACGTACAATGTGATGTGAGCCCAGAGGCACCACGGGACAACACGACCACCACAGCAACCCCGTGGACTGCGCGCGTAAACGTGAGTCTCTTCTGTGCTTTTCTGCGAGCTCCTGTACCCGGCCTTCCCCCTCCTCCCTCCTCCTCCTCCCCATCCCGGCTGCTTCTCTTCATCATCCCTCGCTTCTTCTTCTTCTTCTCCCTCCGCAGAATGGAGCCTCATTTGGGACATAGTTAAACAGACGCACCGCTGGCTGGCTCTGCGCTTTACCCGCTTTTTGCGCGTGTGCTCGGGGACATTTGGCGCACAGGATGCTGATTCTCGCCCCGATTGTTTTGTCCTCAGCCGTGTTCAGTCCCGGATTGGCCCATGGATCGCATTTCAATCCAGGTAAAGCAGCATCCTCTCCGCTTCACTACCTCCAGCGTCCCAACACACAAACGCACCACTGTATATGACCCGTAGGCTAAATTAAACACCATCTGCATCCATTTCAACACATACTACTGCATGGTTTTACATCTATAGGCTCTACACTAAAGATATCCCAGTATACACACATATATATAGACACACTGTATGACTGTATAGGACAAAATCTGCTGCTGCTGCTTTGATTTTGTTCTTTTTTTTTGTCCATTTATTCACACAAACATATCATTTGCATTGGTAATACTTCAGTAATCACTCCAGTTCCAACAGGTAGCCTAATCACAGCCTTTCTATGGACGTTATCCCAAAATCTATAAGTCTGAATAGATAAGATTGACAGGGCAACACATCAATATCGCCTTGGTAAATAATTGTTTAACGATGCACCCGGGCCATCGATGTATACACAGCGTTTTGTGCGTTTCTCCTGCTGCTGAACATGAACAGGTACCAATACAAAAGCTGATTGCATTTTAGGTTTTTTTCCCCATATTTTTATCCAAGCCTAGACCAAAAAATGGCTGAAAAATCGTGTCATGAAATTATGTAATGCCACTTTCATTTTCATCCAGCACAAATGCGTTTACGTGATCGGGCGAGCTGCCGGTTACTTTGGTCTTTGGTCAGATTGAGGTGTAATGCGATGAAAGGGTACAGTGTTGAGTATTTAATTTAACACATTCTGCTTTGGGGCTGATGTTTCCATAGCAACCGAAGGAGTCACGTCTGTTGCGTTTCGCTTGTTACTGTTGTGTGTGAGGTTGTGAGGCAGAGTGAATACACGTTTTCATTTATGGAGTGTTTTTTTAGTTGAAACGTGCAGCGTGTGAATGTTTTATCCTTTGCGTTTGCCTGGGATCCAGAATACACACTTCTCCAGGACTTTACAAAGACGGGAGTTGATTTCTCTGAGTTCGGATGGGTGTGATTGACAGGTGGATTAGCCAATCAGGGACATGCTTGGTCGGTCCTTCTCAAAATAAGTATGGCTGCTTATGAGGAAAAAAGAAAGGGAAAAGAATACCACAGGGGACTGAAAAACAACACAGATTTCAATGAGCGAAGCACTAATTTCAGCTTATTTCAGGGGAGATGAAATAGTTTTGTTCAAAATGATGGATGACCAATGAGCTTCTTTGTTTCATATGTGTCACTGACAAAAACTAATCAGTGTAACCACCATTTGTCACTATCATAAACTAAAAAGACGTGAATGTGACGTCACAGCGAAGCTCATCGAGGCTAGCAGTTATAGCGGCTAATTTGGAGCCAAGTTTCATATTGGGAATTCTGACTGTGAGTATCATAGCAACCAAAGAACCAATCCAGAGCGAGGCTGTTGAAGGTAACGCCCCTTCCTGCCTGCACTGTCAGTTTAGCAGGGGGCGGGCGCTTAGCAACGCTGTCAATCAAACCGGTTGCTAACGCTACCGGGAGCGACCTCAGGGAAAGAAGGCAGCTAATTTGTCTGTTATTAATGTTCATATTTTGATTTAGCGAAATAAAAACCCCAGGATCATGTAGAGGGTTAATACAAAGATTTTAAGACCAAAAATGATGAGTCTGACAGCAGCAGTTACAGAGAGAGGACACAGTTTTTCAATAAAAAGTTAATTGGAGTCAGAGTTGATGGAGCTGGAATGGCGCCCATGATCACTTCCTATTTGGAACGTAGCAGCTAGCAGGTTAGCCATGTCCATTTATATATACAGTCTATGGTCACTGTTGCAACATGTTATTGCGTCGCCTGGAATGTTTCACAGTCGAGCTTTAAACTGATCAGTACCAGTGGGTGATTGCTTGTAAATTGTTGAGGTTTTTGCACAGATTGAGAGGCATTCTCTGTGACTCAGCCCCGGGGCAGCTGTGGTTGCTGCTTCATGTTCCAAGGAAGAACAGCAGTGAAACAGCATTTTAAATTATGCTGATTCTGAGTAATAAAGCAGATTGAAATGCTCAGTGTGTCATGAAGTGAGCTGGTTGTGATGCTTTGCTTTAATTACCTGCCATATATTCTTGTTTGTTTGTTTGTTTGTTTACTTTCTTCAGGCTTAAAATAACTGTAAGTGTAAGTAGGTCTTGTGTCCCGTGGCCCTTCTCAGCCACAGAGAGACTCGCTGGAGCAGAAACACTGCAGAGCACGGTTTAAACCACAACCACAACAGTCAGGGAGTCTGCTCGGGCTATTTCTGTTTGGAAAATACACTGTCTGACCAAAAAAAAAAAAGGTAACATATGTATTTAGCTTTGATTACGGCCACTCAATAAGCTTCTGCAACGTCACAAGATTTATCTCCATCCAGTGTTGCATTAATTTTCACAAAGATGTTGCATTGATGATGGTCGAGTCTGACGCTGCACAAAGCTTCTCCAGCACATCCCAAAGATTCTCACTGGGGTTAAGGTCTGGACTCTGTGGTGGACAATCCATGTGTGAAAATGAGTCTCATGGTCCTGAACCTCTGTCACTATCTGAGCCCGATGAATCCTGGCATTGTCATCTTGGAAAGAAAAAAAATGATGGAATAACCTGGTCATCCAGTATATTCAGGTGTCAGCTGACCTCATTCTTTGAGCACAGACCTGACCAACTGCAGGAGGCTCGGACCTATTTGCTTAGTTAAATCCAGGTCACGACTTTTTTTTTGGCCAGGCAGTGTATATTTCTGAAGCTTATTTCTGTTATAATGAGAGAGTAAAGAGTAATCTCCTTGTCGCCTGGTGAGTCGATTAATGACATTCCCTTTAATCGACTGAACAGCCAGTCGCTCCTGTATCGTGTTTGTACTTCGAAGGGTCTGGGACTGGATCGCGAAGGGGGCGTCCAACCAGACGATCCAACCAGAGACGCTAAACTGTATCACGTGTCTGTCAAATTTCCTCGTAAAAATGCTCACATCCCTCAGAAAATAAGATATATCACTTCTTTTACCTGAGATGTACAAGACTTTGGCGGTTTGTTTGTTGATTCTGTAGAAATCCACGCCTGTTTCTCAGTCCTCTGCGTTATTTTTCCCCTCTTTTTACCACGCATCGCTCTGATTGGTTAATCCACCTGTCAATCATGCCCGTCTGGAATCGGGGAGACGGGAAACTGCTCCAGACCCACTTGTTTTTGCGAAGTCCTGTCAAAGCGTGTGGTTTTGGCTGGACACGCGGATCGACTGCTTTACAGTATCTCTTTGGTGGTTTTTTCAAGGATGTGTAGCTTTACTTCAGATAAATGATGAAAGTCGTTATTCGAATGACCTCATAAGTTGGATAATTTGCTCGGACTGAACTGTGTCGTCGTTTTATATCGAAGGAGTCAGTATTATTACAAATACAATAATATTTCTAACTATATAAGAATGACAGTAATGTTTAAAAAGACAAAGGAACATAATATTCAACACAAAATAATAGTAGTTTTTAAAATATTGTCATAGACTTTGTCAGTGGTGGAAGGTAACGAAGTACAAGTAGTAAAGTACTGTACTTAAGTAGAATTTTAGGTATCTGTACTTTACTTAAGTACATTTTTACAGTGGATACTTTTTGCTTTTACTTCACTATATTCGAGAGCAGGTATCTGTACTTTATATTCTACTACTTTTTTGAACTGAGCTGAAGTAAAAAATACTTTTCATATGATTTGAGGGGTTATTTTTACCATGTTCGTGGAAACATCCTGACTCAGGTTTTCGATTTTAAGCTTCGGGTTTGAGCAAAACAAAAATAAATACACAAAATTCAGGAGAAAAATTCCATCCATCCATCCATCCATCCATTTTGTTCCGCTTATCCGGGGCCGGGTCGCAGAGGCAGCAGTCTAAGCAGGGACTCCCAGACTTCCCCCACCCCAGACACGTCCTCCAGCTCCTCTGGTGGGACCCCAAGGCGTTCCCAGGCCAGTCGAGAGACTTAGTCCCTCCAGCGTGTCCTGGGTCTTCCCCGGGGCCACTCTATCTCTAAGGGAGCGCCCAGTCACCCATTTCGGCCACTTGTATCCGCGATCTTGTCCTTTCGGTCATGACCCAGAGCTCATGACCATAGGTGAGGGTAGGAACATAGACTGGCAGGTAAATCGAGAGCTTTGCCTTTCGACTCAGCTCCTTCTTTACCACAACAGACCGATACAGCGACCACATCACTGCGGACGCTCCATCCGTCCCTCACTCGTGAACAACACCCCGAGATACTTGAACTCCTCCACTTGAGGCAGAGACTGTCCACCACCATGAGAAAAATTAAGAAATTGTTTTGTATTGCTGCTGTTGAGCAAAATATGAATCATTTTTTAATCAATATCACTACATTTGTCTGAAATACTTTTACTTTTTACTCTCAAAGTACACTGTTAGATAGATACTTAAATACTTTTGCTTTCACGTGATACTTTTACTTTTTCTTGAGTAACTTTTTTACCTCTGTACCTGAACAAAACTGAGTACTTCATGCACCGCTGGTCTTTGTACTCATAGATCAAACCTTTTCTAAAATTCATATTCAAACCTATCGATTCCTGCTCTAGTTTCGGTACTACTTTTTGTATCGATTATTATCTGGCAACCGATTTTCCGACAGCCCCGCAGTGTGTAGATATGTGGATTGTCCGGACATGCCCAGACCTCTGCTCCATCTCACAATGGCATTACAGCTCGTGCAGTCAGTATAAAAGCACTTAGCTGTTTGTGATCAGTGGACTTCACTTCGAGCTGAGTCGGGCGTCCGGAGCAATAACCAGACTCATTCTTTTGAATCCTGCAGTAGAAGAAATGTGTTTTGTTTTCACCGTGATGGACGAGCTGTGAGGTAAATGTAGCTCTCTTATATCAGTTATACTTGCGTGCTAGCTTGAAATATGGTGGTACAGGGCTTTAGAAAACAAGATAAACGTACTGCTGCTTTCATATACACACTTAATATACACTTAGGATCGGAAAGACTTTATCATCCCGGAATGAAGTTATGATTTTGAAGCTAGAAGATAGTTTTGAAATGTTAGTTTGTATCATAGACTGTATAAAGAAGTGGACTAAAGTGTGACGTCACCCACAGCGTTCGGCTCCAGTCACCCGAAGCTCATCGACGCTAGCAGTTATAGCGACGAATTTGGAGTTTTGATTTCCATATTTGGATTAGCGACCGCTGTATCATAGCAACCAAAGAACCAATCCGGAGTGAGGCTGTTGAAAGTAACGCCTTTTCCTGCCGACACCGCTGGTTTAGGACGGAGCGGGCGCTTAGCAATGCTGTCAATTTAGCCTGTCGCTAACGCTAGAAGGAGTAAGGCGCCTGATTTGTCTCTTATTAATGTTCATGTCTTGATTTGCAAACCGTTACGACCCCGGTGGACACAGGAGTCAAACAGGTTACGAAAAGTTAAATAGTTTATTTTAAGTTCATTTTGATTTATCTTAAAATGCGCGAAACCCCCTCCCGAGCTCAAAACAAAGTAACATAACTCTGGACCTGATGAGCCAAACAGAACAAAAAGACGAGGCACCGGGCCAAAGCCGTACAGGGTCGTAGAAGCTGGGGCCAATATCACAAACCTAAAACCGAAAATGTCTCCAAACTAACCTTAAACAAAAGGCGAAAACAGCACAGTCCCACCAGGTCCAACACAAAAAGGCTAACTGCAGCTAGCAACGACAAGTGTGTGCCCCAGATGTGGAGGACGAGGAGGTGCACAGTGAGCGTGAGCACGAGCAACAGAGCGCAGCATGGAGAGACGACCTCTTTATGCTGCGAAACAAACATAAATATAAAATACACCTAAGACAATGGGGCAAAGGGGGCGCTAGCACGTAACACGGACACTATCGCGAAATAAAATCACCAGGATCATGTAGAGCGGGTTAAAACGAACCAAAATGACGAGTCTAACAGCAACAGTTACAGAGAGAAGGGCCACAGTTTTTCAATAGAAAGTTAACTGGAGCCAGAGCTAGCAGGTTAGCTATGTCCATTTATATATACAGTCTATGGTTTGTATGAATCTTATCCGGGTTTGCTTTGCCTCGATGCATTCATGGCTACTTCTGTTACTTACAATGAAGGGTAGAAGATAGTACACATGCTGTATATATGTACACACAATATTTAGATGATATTTGGAAAGGAAGTAGCTAAAATGTGCCTGTAAATGTCTTGGTTGAGGTTTAAGCATTGCTCACCATTAACTAGTGTAGAAATATCACTTTGTACTCTTGTTTCAGAGATTACACCAGCCTTTTACGTCTCTTTTTGAGTTTATTTGAAATAGTTTTAATTATAGATAATATGCTAGATAATCAAATTTTGCACATTTTCAGAACAACTACTAAAATATCAGTTTTTAGCATCTCTTAAAGGTCTTAAATTACACAAAAATGAGCTTTAAATCATGTTATAATGTTGTTACGGCCTCAAAAACACACCTGGAGTTGTGTTTTGTTTCATTCACTCATTTATTATTAGTCTGTAACATCTCCAAAAGCTCAAAACGCTCTGTTCCACCTTGTGATGTCATAAAGTGGTAGGGTTTTTTTTAAGTTAACAGCTCATTTTTACCTTTAGCTCAGCAGAAATGGGCAAATCCTAGTGCTGAAATCATCCAAATGATTCTAGTGAAGGTGCGTGGAGTTTAAAAACACAGCAGAGCACTTCCTGTATTACCACATGATGACATCACAAGGTGGAACGAGGTGTTTTCAGTTTGAGAGAAGAACTCAGCGTAAATGTGCAGGTTTGTTTGTGTGTTAAACGTGTAAATGAAACAAAAAAAACACAACTCCAGGTCTGTTTGTGACGAGGAAACGACATTAGAATCAGAAAACTGCGTAATATGGGCCCTTTAATCGACAGTACTTCTATCGATACTTCGTTTTGCGTAGGGAGTACGAGGTAACTCCTGATTGCAGTGTGTGGAGTGTAAATGTACACACTCTAAAAGCTTTAGTGTGAGGGAGGGAGCCGCTTAAACAGTAAAAAGCCTCTGATTGAGTTATACTTCGATGTACAGACTCGCTCTCAGCTGTGGATACCTGGGAAATACACACATACACAAAGTACAAAAGTTACATGTACTTCAAGCTGTGAGCCATGTCTTTGTGTTGCCTGGAGAGTTCCGCAGTAGAGCTTTAAACTCGTCTATCTTGGTTTCAGTTACTGGTGTTTTTATTGGACGTGAGTGGGGTCGCCTCTCCACAGATCTGTCCTGTAACTTGGGCAGATTCCAGCTTTAAGTATTAAAATGAAGTAGAATTGTGTGGGTACAAATAGTAGTAGTAGTGGTTGTGATAGTAGTAGTGGTAGCAGTGGTAGTGGTGGTAGTAGTATTAATAGTAGCAGTAGTAGTAGCAGCAGTAGTAGTAGCAGTACTAATATTAGTAGTCACAGCAGCAGCAGTAGTAGTTGTAGAAGCAGAAGTATTAATAGCAGTAGTAGTAGTAGCAGCAGCAGTAGTAGCACTAGCAGCAGTAGTAGTAGTAGCAGCAGCAGTAGTAGTAGTAGTAACAGTAGCTGTGGTAATATTAGTAGTAGCAGAAATATTAATAGCAGCAGCAGCAGTAGTAGTTGTAGCAGGAGAAGTATTAATAGCAGTAGTAATAGCAGTAGTAGTAGTAGTAGTAGTAGTAGCAGCTGTAGTAATATTAGTAGTAGCAGGAGAAGTATTACTAGTAGTAGTATTAATAGTAGCAGTAGTAATAATAGTAGTAGTAGTGATAGTCATGGAGTTTATGGTACATTCTCCTCATAAGTTTACATGAGGCAAACATCACACTGTCACTGTAGACACTGTAGTTCCCACATGTAGCATACTCTCTGTTTGTATTTCTCATGTAGTATACTCTCTGTATTTCTCATGTAGTATACTCTCTGTATTTCTCATGTAGTATACTCTCTGTCTGTATTTATCATGTAGTATACTCTCTGTTTGTATTTCTCATGTAGTATACTCTCTGTTTGTATTTATCATGTAGTATACTCTCTGTATTTATCATGTAGTATACTCTCTGTATTTATCATGTAGTATACTCTCTGTTTGTATTTATCATGTAGTATACTCTGTTTGTATTTCTCATGTAGTATACTCTGTATTTCTCATGTAGTATACTCTCTGTAGTATGTAGTATACTCTCTGGTTGTATTTATAGCTCAGCGTTGGCTTATTGACGTGCACTTTGCGTCTCCATTTGGACATAATGGGACGACTCGTCCTGCTGCGTTTGGTCGATGTTTCTCAATAACACTTTTGTTTGTCAGTAAACATCAGAGGAGTAAACAGGAAGTGAACGTCCAGGAGGGAAAGACACAACTGTCAGTCATAGTCATAGAGCATTTTTATTTTTTACAATTCTCACAAGCTTAATTTAACACAACTAAATGCACTGGACAGGTTAAAATAATATTAGTAATTAATTCCCCGTCAGTTGAGAAAATATATAATACTTTATATATTTATACTTTACTTTATATGTACTTTATACTGTAATCAATGGTGGAAGAAGTACTCATTTTTGTAAGTAAAGTATAGATACAGGGGCAAAAAAATACTCACGTAAAAGTAAAAGTATCACATGAAAAATCTGCTACTAAAGTATTAAAGTACCTGTTCAAAAATCGACTTAAAGGGTAAAACGTAAAAGTATTTTGTGCGTATTTTGGTCTAACAAAGCTTCAAACGACACAGATTTAAGCCGAGTTTTGTTCAACAGAAACAAGTGAATCAATATTTTTTCCAGCTGTTTTTCTTTGTATATTTTTGTTGTTTGTTAAAAATAAACCCTCGGCCTTTTCAGCAGGTCTCAAACTATGATAAAAAGTACTTTTAGTTTTAAGCTCAGTTCAAAAATGCAGTGGAGTAGAAAGTACAAGTACCTGCTGTGAAAAATGAAGTACTAAAAGTAACAGTTGCAAAGTTGCGTAAGTAAAGTACAGATACCTAAAGTTTTCACCCAAGTACGACACGACTTTACTACTTTAGCTTCCATAAAGTAGTGTATATTGTACTGCTGGTACTGCAGTATTCAGTGTGATGGATACACATCAAAACTGATCTGACTTTACGATGGTTTCGATCCCTGTGGGACGCCATTCTGTTCTGTGATTAATCATGTTTCTTCTTCTACTTCCTCTTCCTCCTTGTTCTTCTTCATCATCATCTTCTTCTTCTACTACTTCTTTCCTCTCCCTTTTCTCCTCCTTCTTCATCATTTTCTTCTTCTTCTTCTTCTACTTCTTCTACTTCTTTTCTCGTCTCTCTTCTCCTCCTTCTCCTCTTCTCCTCTTCTTTCTTCTTCTTCTTCTTCTTCTTCTTCTCATCCTTCTCCTTCTTCTTCTTCTCTTTCTTCTCCTTGTCCTCCTTCTTCTCATTCTTCTTCCTCTCCTCCTCCTGTTCTTTTACTTCCTCTCCTTCTTCTTCTTCTCTTCCTTCCCCTTCTTCTTCTTCTTCTCCTTCTTCTCATTCTTTTTCTTCTCCTCCTCCTTTTCTTTTACTTCCTCTTCTTCTTCTTCTCCTTCTCCTCCTTCTCCTTGTTCTTCTTCTTGTCCCCCTTCTTCTCATTCTTCTTCTCCTCCTCCCCCTTTTCTTTTGCTTCCTCTCCTTCTTCTTCTCCTTCTTCTCCTTCTTCTTCTTCTCCTCATTTTCTTTACTTCCTGTCCTTCTCCTTCTTCTCCCTTTTTTTCCTACTCTCCTTCTTCTTCTTCTTCTTCTCCTCCTCCTTCTTCTCATTCTTCTCCTCCTTTTATTTTACTTCCTCTCCTTCTTCTTCTTCTTCTTCTCTTCCTTCTGCTTCTTCTTCTCCTCCTCCTCCTTCTCATTCTTCTTCTTCTCCTCATTTTCTTTTACTTCCTCTTATTCTTCTTCTTCTCCTCCTCCTCCTTCTTCTCCTTCTTCTTCTCATTCTTCTTCTTCTTTTTGTAGTTCATCTCTTCTTCGTGGCAGATCAGTGTGAGTTAAAAATGTCTCTCACTTTTGTTACATAATGATCCTGATTTATCCGTGATGAAAGTTTGACGTGTGGACACCGGTTTAAGCCTCGTCGACCACAAGAAAAACACAGGAAACACTCGATAATGGAGAAAGTGATCTGCCCGGGTCTGTCTGCACGGGTTTGGGTCATAGACTGTGTGTATGAATGCACATAGCTAACCTGCTAGCCGCTGTGTTTCAAATAAGAAGTGAGCATGGGCTCCATCGACTCTGGCTCCGGTTCACTTTCTATTGAAAAACTGTGGCCCCTCTCTCTGTAACTGCTGCTGTCAGACTCGACATTTTGGTTTTAAAATCTTTGTATTAACCCCCTCTACATGATCCTGGTGTAGGGAGTGAGGAGGTGCTGTCTCCTGATGATGAGGGGAGTGAGGAGGAGCTTTGTCCTAATGATGAGGGGAGTGAAGAAGTGCTGTTTTCTGATGATGGGAGTGAGGAGGTGCTTTGTCATAATGATGAGGGCAGTGAGGAGGTGTTTTGTCCTGATGATGAGGGCAGTGAGGAGGTGTTTTGTCCTGACGATGAGAGCAGTGAGGAGTTGTTTTGTCCTGATGATGGGAGTGAGGAGGTGCTGTTCCTGATGATGAGAAGATTGAGGAGGTGCTGTTCCTGATGATGAGAAGATTGAGGAGGTGCTGTGTCCTGATGATGAGAGGAGTGAGGAGGTGTTTTGTCCTGATGAGAGGAGTGAGGAGGTTGGCAGGTGGAACAGTGCTGATGGAGGAGGTCGGTGAGGTTCTGGAGGTGAGGTTGGACGTTCTGGAGGGACTTGTTGGTGATGAGGAGGACCTTTGAGGAGGACCTTGTATTGGATGTGGTATTGTAGGTGGAGCCAGTGGACTTGTTTGAAGACAGGAGTGAGGAGGAGGTGGAGGAGGTGGAGGAGGTGGGTGGAGAGGAGACCATACATCAGGCTATTGCAGTAGTCCAAACCAGAGTCGATGAATGCGTATGATTTGATTGACAATCCTGGCTGGCTTAGCACAGAGCACACGCTTAGCAACGCTGTCAATCAAACTTGTTGCTAAGGCTAGCGGGGCAAACAGTCGCTTGATTTGTCTTTTATTAATGTCCATATCTTGATTTACGGACACAATATCGAAATAAAAACACCAGAAGCATGTAGCGCGGGTCAATACGAACATTTTAAGACCAAAGTGACGAGTCTGACAGCAGCAGTTACAGAGAGAGGAGCCACGGTTTTTCAATAGAAAGTGAACTGGAGCCAGACTTGATGGAGCCAGAAGCGTCCTATTTGAAACGTGGCGGCTAGCGGGTTAGCTATGTCCATTTGTACAGTATATACAGTCTGTGGTATTAGCGACGGTCAAGATTTGAAGGACAGCGCCGCGATTGTGTTTTAAAAGTATTTTGAGGGATTGGTGTCGGTCGCTCCTGTCGTGAGATATTGCTAACATAAACTAGAAAAAAAAAAGGAATACTACGTTTGTTGGCGATTTTCAATGAATATTAGCTTGTTCAGTGGCTAAAGTGTCAAAAGTATCGAAAATCTGACTCTAATCGATACTAAAACTAGTATCGAAGCAAAACTAGATACTCATTTCAGCAGGTATCGATACTACCTCGGAATATAAAATACAGTACTTTGCGGTATCAGAATCGGTATTGAGTATCGAGTCCATTCCTTAGTATCGAAAATGAGTTTGAAATTGAATTATCTTGATGCTAATGGGTAAAAAAGGCAAATCTTTTCCTCAAATGATCCTTTCAAAACAATAATTTATTTGAGTTTGATTTTGAACAGATATAATTGCAGCTCATTAAGTCCAAACCGTCATTTCCTCAGGTACAAGACACGTTTAAATGTCATTTGCATTTTATTTTTTAAGCGATGAATAATGTTCCAGACGTGGAGCCACTTTACATGCAGACTCCCCCCGTCTCTCTCTCTCTGTCTCTTCATCTTTTTTCTCCTGTTCTCCCTCTCTCTCCAGCTCCATCTCTCTCTCCATCTCACCATCTCTCTCCATCTTTCTCCTCTTCTCCCTCTCTCTCTCCATCTCTCTCCCTCTCTCTCTCTTGCCATCTCTCCATCTTTCTCTCTCTCTACCTCTCTCTCCAGCTCTCCGTCTCTCTCTCCATCTCTCCCTCTCTCTCCATCTCTCTTTCTCTCTCTCTTCATCTTTCTCTTTCTCCTGCTCTCCCTCTTTCATTCTCTCTCTCCATTACTCCCTCTCTCTCCGTCTCTCCCCCCTCTCTCCATTCCTCTCCCTCTCTCTCTCCATCTCTGCCTCTCTCTCTCCATCTCTCTCCATCTTTCACTCTCCATCTCTCTCTCATCTCTCTAACTCTTTTTCTCCATCTCTCCCTCTCTCCATCTTTCCTCTCTCTCTCTCTCTCTCTCTCTCTCTCTCCATCTCCCATCTCTCTCTCTCTCTCTCCTCTCTCTCTCTCTCTCTCTCTCTCTCTCTCCATCTTTCCCCCTCTCTCTCTGTCTCTTTCTCTCTCTCTCTCTCCATCTTTCCCCCTCTCTCTCTGCATCTCTCCCCCTCTGTCTCTCTCTCTCTCCATCTCTCACTCTCTCTCTTATCTTTCCCTCTCTCCCTCTCTCCCTTTCTCTCAATCTCTTCCTCTCTCTCTCCCCCTCTCTCTCGCTCTCATCTCTCCCTCTCCAGCTCTCCCTCTCTCATCTCTCTCTCTCTCCCTCTTTGTCTCTCTCTCTCTCCATCTCTCCCCCTCTGTCTCCATTTCTCCCTCTCTCTCTCCATCTCTCCCTCTCTCACTCTCGCGCTCGCCCGGCTGGAGTCTGACGACCTCGTGCGGTTAACGCGTTTCCATGGTAACGGCGCTAAGTGAAACGCCGCACGCAGCGAGAGAAATTACGGAAGTGAGGGGTAAATAATCAGGCATAATAAGGACGACACAGAGCGATGGAATAAAATGGAGCGACGCGAGACGGTTTCATCGAGGATTCATACGAAATACATCCAAAGACTTATATTATTAACATTTTGAACAGCCTTAATAAAGCATGAATAAACACTTAATTAATAGTAGATAAATATATTTTTTTTAACGAATTAACCACCAATATTACACCATTTTCTGATCTATGTTATACAGAGTTGTGTTTTTGCTTCATTTTTACACATGTTTAACACACAAACCCTGCAAATTCAGACTGAAAATACCCTGTCCCACCTTGTGATGTCATCATGTGGTAATACAGGAAGTGCTCCACTGTGTTTTTAAACTCCACACACCTTCTTTTGTCGACTCATTTCAGCCGTGGAATTGCCATTTATCAACCTCTACTGAACTAAAGTTAAAAGGAGCTGTTAACTTCAAAACTACCACTTTATGACATCACAAGGTGGAAGTCTGTTTTTGAGGATTTATAACATGACTTAACGCTCACAAGAGTCACTTTTGCGGAATATCGAACCTTTAAATAGTTTCCAATGCTCCAAAAGTTATTCCTCACTTGCCTTATACATTCTGAGCATCCTAATTATTCACCATGATGAGTTTATAAGCGCTTTTCCTACTTTTCAAACTAGAGCAGAGTCACGGTAAAGCTAACAACAACAGCTAGCATGCTAATGTGCGCTTCCTGATTATGGAACAATAAAATTAAAACTTTCTAATTAGATGCAGACGGCGCCTCAAATCTCATCGAAACAACTGGGTGCACTTTTAACACTTATAAATCATACAGCGTGGCCCAAAAGTCACTGACAGTTGAAAAAAAGTCATAACTCTTTTGTTTCTTAATATTTTTCTTTCATTTTTTCAGAGCATTTAGAACGACCCTTCCGACATTAACATGAGTAAACACAGCACCGAGGAACAAACCCTCATCGTACAGTGGTACTTTGAGTCACATGGGTCAAATTCAGAAACCCAGTGTTACCGTCGACATTTTAATACCAGAGATGCCCCGAGCGTAAATGCCATTAAAGGAATAATAAGTGTTTTTCACAGACAGGGGGCAGTATGTGATCTCCACAGACCTGACTAGTCCTGATTTCTTCCTGTGGGGCTATCTTAAAGAAAAGGTGTTTGTGAATAAACCTCAGAGAATAAACGACTTAAAACGTAACATCGAGGATCAAATAAGAGACATAAGCCCCGAAATACTTAAAATGTTATGTAAAGTGTGTTGGATCAGGCTGTTCAACATGAAACCAACACTATTTTTACAAATTAGGTCATTTTTACTTCCCCTAGTTTAAGCAGTGATAAGTTCAAGTGTAAGTGAACAATTATAACCGTATATATTGCCAAAAATCTCGGTAGGTTCAGTTTACCTACTGCAAAAATTTGGTGAGTTTCGCTTAAGAATTATAGGAGCTACTGAAGATTTAAGTGTCACTGACTGCACTTCTCATCGTTTGTTCATCTTTCTAAGTTGACATAGCTCTTATATTTTCCCTTCAAGGCTCGTGTAGGTCAAAACAATTCAATACACCTCCAACTCCTTCGGCCCATTATAGCGTCGTATATATGTAGATCTGTGGAAGAGCTGTGAAGTGATTGGCTGCTCCTCTGAGGCGTCTTTCTCTGTGTCTCTTATGTAATCGCCCCTGAAGTCGTGATGTCACTACTGAGCTCGTGCAGAAAGCGGCTGAGTCTCAACACTCTCCTTATCTCACTGGGGGAGCCGCCAGAGCAGAAATACATACCCTTAGATAGTTAGTTACACATCTATGGCATTGCGTAATAGTATTGTTTAACCGATGTGGCTTGAACATCTTTCATGTGTTTCGTTCTGATGCAAAGCCGGGTTGAATGTCACTATTTCATCTTAACCTTTTACTTAAAGGTTGTGCTGCTCGGGGTGGTGTGTTTAATAAGGCTTCTTGTTTGGATGAAAGAACCGCAAAGAACTGATGTTGCAGTCTGAGGCCGGCTCGCCATTCATCTTGTTTAATGCCACACTGGGGAACATTCCGGGCAAAGCAATAACAGCTCTATAAGGTTCTACAGCCTTTTAGTGGATTAATCAGTCGGTGGTCTTAGTCGAAAACGCTGGAAATCTTATTATAGCGAGAAAATAGAAGGTAGGGAGTGGGTCAATCTGCCTTTGTCATATAAATACACTTTTTCATAGTTATTTTCTGCATATTTTTTGGCTGAACTCACGTGCAGTTGAGTATTTGACATGTTTCACCTCCTTGTTTGCATGTCTGTGTAGTCCCTCAGTCGTCCAGATCTGAAAAGACGAAGTTTAAATCTGTCAACTGGATAAATCGTTGTAGGAGTGAAGACTTTTTGCGTCTTCAGTTCTGGTCAGATTACTGCTGGACACTGCCTTATATCTGTCTGAAGGAAGGAGCTAACGACACTGAAACTGCAAACATCTCCAGTCTATTCAACCTTTAACGACCCTGCTATTGTTCTCTGTTTTGTGTCTGAGGATGGAGTTATAGATCGGTGAGAGGTTATGTCTCAGGACCTCATTCCTGTTTAAGGAAGGATTGTCTTTCCTAGCAAAAATAGCTTCTTTAACTCTCCCCTCAAACCATTTCTTTTCTCTGGTTAATATCTGAACTTCACTATTTTCAAAGGAGTGGTTAGTGTCTTTGAGATGGAGATGTACAGCAGACTGGGTCCTGAGGAGCTCTCATGCCAGAGAAAAAAATGGTTTGAGAAGGGTTAAAGAAGCTATTTTTGTTAGGAAAGAAAATAGATGTTTACAGTTTCAGTGTAGTTAGCTCCTCTCTTCCGACAGATATTTGTCAGTGTCCAGCAGTAATCTGACCAGAACTGAAGAAGCGGCTTGGACGAGCAGCGAAAACGTCTTCACTCCTACAACGATTTGTCCAGTTGACAGATTTAAACTTCGTCTTTTGCCCCTCGTCTGCAGACATCCTCAGAAGAGTCAAGCGATGTTGCTGTGATGTTGCCGGTCCCTTCTACAGTCTGATCCAATCCCAAAGGGTCTGAAACTGGACAAAAGACACTGAAAATCCTCCCTGTCCCATGTTACGACAGTCCAACCACGTCTCCTCTCAAAAATTCTCGTAACATTCAGAACAATATATAATTTATTTTGCCTGAGATCAATAAGACTTTGGCGCTTCCATTGTTGATTTTGCAAAAAAAAAAAAAAATCTGCTGTTTCTCAGTCCTTTATCTTCAGTAGTTCTTCTTTCTTTATTTTTATTTGTCAAGGACCATGTACAAATTCATTAATCTTACAAAAGAAAAGATGATTTGTATCAGATTTAGCTCCGGCTGCTTTCAACTCTGCCGTCCCTGGGCAGATAAACACATTTTAAAATACACATTTCATTACAATTACATTATAAGACACTGTATTACATTATCAGTTCATCAAGCAGCCATGTTTGTTTCTGACCTGAATGGACCATGCATCTCTCTGATTGGTTAATTCACCTGTCAATCACGCCCTCTGAAATCAGGGAGACAGGACACACCTCCAGATCCACTCGTCTTTGTAAAGTTTTGCGGTTCTGGCTGGACAGGTGGACAGTTTTGGGTGTTTTGGCAGGGAGAGGAAGTATAACAGCGCCCCCTGCAGTCCGACGTCTTTAGAACAGTATCTATGGGTAAGTGTGGGAAAGCAAGAACGCCCCCTCGTCTCGGTTCAGCGTCTCATGGACATATTTCAGGAAGTACACTGAGATAGGGATGGGACAATAAACAATAATGTAATTTCTCGTGATAAAAATGGTTGATAATAATTGATCATGGGACATTTTTTATCATTGTGAAAATCGCCAACAAAGATAATCAACATTTTATCACCGGAAAGTGCAGAAAAAAACTACTTCTCCCTGATGATCTCCTCTAGATCAGGGTTGTTTTCACTGATAACAAAGTACAAGTACTTTAACAGTCATTTAAATATGGAACCTGTTCATAATATTAAATCATAATTAATATCCATAACATTTTTATCGTGATATCTCATCGTTAATCGCAATTATTTTGGCCATGATAATCGTGACTCCAAATTTCAATATCGTCCCATGCCTACGCCCATATTACCAAAGACACATCACTCAAAACTCGTCTCGTCTTCTCGAAACAGCCGCTCCCAAACGCCCCTGTATTTCCTGATTGTGCGTTTTTTTTTAGACAGAGGTTTGGTCCCTGCAGGCTCCTGTCCACAGCTCCGTCCTGAGTGTGAATAGGAGATAATAATGAAGCTGAGTCTGTCTCCTGTTCTGTACAACACAACAGTGATTTATGGAGCTGGCCTACATACAAACTGCTGCATCACTGTTTCTTTTCCCCTGTTGTTTCCGGTGAATCGTGTCCCCATGTGGCCCACGGAGCTGCACAGAGGACGACTTATGGAGAAGTCTTCCTCAGCGCGCTAAAACGTCCAGCTTGCTAATTGTATAGGAAGTAACTAATCATAATGTACTGCAGTCATTTGTCTAAAGAGGCTCTGTTGTGTTTTTTCAGACAGTTCATGTTGGTCGTTTTCAGAGACGAGAATGTGATGATGTCGTACTCCCAGATGGGGGCGGGGCAAGACCCAGTTTTCCGTGTTGATGACATTGTACTGTAAAATTTAAAAGGTAAATTCACAAATCTGATAATTTCTAAGGCGGCTTTGACACTGACACCTGCAGCGTTTGGTTTGGTTGAAGTCAGGCACGCCCAAACTGTGGCCCGGGGGCCAAATGCGGCCCTCGGACCAATTTTTCTCGGCCCTCAAGCTTCCAGGTGAATAGGCCCATGTTAACTTTTTATTACACATTTCTGAAAATCTACTTTAACAAGCCCACATCAAATATTTAATGTGTCCCACTGAGGATGTAGCATGAATAAAGGTCGAGTGGTTCAGTCTAACTTGTAGTAATAATAATGCAGATTTGAAGTATTCACTGTATTGGCGACCAGTCTATGTCCCTCAATCGGCCCTCGGCTTCGTCTGTGTTTTTATATGTGGCCCTTAATGAGAAAAGTTTGGACACTCCTGGATTAAGTGAACTCGAGTTTGGAGCAATGTGAGCTCGACTGGTTTGGTCTGGTCTTTTATTTGGCATGGACCATCAACTGTATAAAGAAGTGGGCCAAGTTGAGCGTGACGTCACCCATAGCTTTCGGCTTCGGTCACATGAAGCTCATCGATGCTAGAGCAGTTACAGCGGCGAATTTGGAGCTTATTCATATTTGGAATCCCGACCGCGAGTATCATAGCAACCAAAGAGCCAATCAGGAGCGAGGTAGCGGCCACTTAGCAATGCTGTCAGTCAAACCTGTTGCTAACGCTAGCGGGAGTAACCTCGGAGAAAGAAGCCGCCTGATTTGTCTGTTATTAATGTTCATATCTTAATTCGTGGACACATTTATGATGGAATAAAAATACCAGGAACCTCGCCCCCCGATGGGTTTGGAGCAAATATGTCCGATATATTTGTAAAATCGAAATACGAAATCCAAACATTGCTAAAACTTAGGCTAAATTTCTTTTATTGACAAGTTACAGATCAGGCAGAGACTTTCCTGTGGCTAATGGATGGACGTGGTTTCTTCTTTGTCGTCATTTCCTGTATTATTTGCCCTGCAGCGCCACCTCAGGCGAAGTGTGGTGAGAACATGATCTGCACCAAATAAAAACTGCAGCAGTGTTTCAACTTTAGCTCTGAAAATGTCCGTTAATAGAGTCTCATTACAGTATCACCTCGTCCTGAAACTGTAGCTTTGGTTCAGACGAGCTTCTTTTGAAATCATCCACAGCTATCAACACCTCTGAGCACGTCCTGGTCCCTAAACAGTCTTTAAACCTCTCCACCTCTCCACCTCTCTATCGCACTCTACCTCCACACCTCTATCTCTCATTTGTCTCACTCTCTGTCTCGTTCTGCCCTTTCTCCTCCTATATTTAACTCCCTTCTCTCTTCTTCTTCTCTATTTCTGTGTCGTCTTCTCCCTCTCTCTCACACTGTCTTTTCTCCTTCTTCCTCTGTCCGATCCTTCTTTCTCTCTCTGTCTCTATCTGTCTATCATCTGTTTCTTTCTCCCTCCTCAGCCCCTTCCCCTCTCTTCCCCTCTCTTCCCCTCTCACACTCTCTCCCTCCTATCGTTCTTCCACTGTGTCACTGCTTCACTCTCTTCCTCTCACTATATTTCACTCTCTCTCCCTCCCTCTACCCCTTCTCTCCTTTTCTCTCTCTTGTGTCCCTCTCTTTCTGTGTTTTTCTCTCCTGTCTCTCCATCTCTCTTTCACACCTCCTCTCTCCCACCCTATACCTCTCTCTCTTTCCTCTCTATATCCCTCCTTCTACCCATTTATCTTTTTATCTCTCTTGTGTCCCCCTCTTTCTGTGTTTTTCTCTCCTCTCTGTCCAACAAACTCTCTCTCTCACATCTCTCTTTCCCTCTCTCCAACCCTGTACCCCTCTCTCCTTTCCCTTTCTGTCTCTCCCTCTGTCTACCCATTTCTCTTTTTCTCTCTTTTGTGTCCCTCTCTGTCTGTGTTTCGCTCTCTGTCCCATCTCTCTTTCACATCTCTCTTTCACATCCTTTTTCCCTCTCTTTCTCTTTCTCCCTCCCTGCTTCTTGCTCTTTCTCTCATCGCTCCTTCTCATTTCACCCCCCTCTGTCTCCCCCCTTTCCCCCCTCTGTCTCTCCTCTTCCCCTCTCTCCCCTCCTCTCTCCTCTCCCCATCTCTCTCTCCTCTCTCCTCCTCTGTCCCGCCCCCCTCTCTCTCCTCTCCCTCTCTCCTCTCTCCTCTCTCCCTCCTCTCCTCTCCTCTCCTCCTCTGTCTCTCCTCCTCTCCTCTCCTCCCTCCTCTCTCTCTCTCTCCTCTCTCCTCCTCTCTCTCCTCTCTCTCCTCCCTCTGTGTCTCTCCCTCCCTCTCCTTCTCCTCCTCTTTCCCCCTCTCCTCCTCTCTCTCCTCCTCTGTCTCTCTCTCCTCTCCTCCTCTCC
The DNA here is from genome assembly GCA_019594935.1 of Periophthalmus modestus. Classification (NCBI taxonomy): domain Eukaryota; kingdom Metazoa; phylum Chordata; class Actinopteri; order Gobiiformes; family Gobiidae; genus Periophthalmus; species Periophthalmus modestus. The sequence continues at coordinate 3,013,227 of JAIEZT010000304.1, read as the reverse complement.
CCTCTCTCCTCCTCCTCTCGCTCCCTCTCTCTCTCTCTCCCTCCTCCTCCTCTCTCTCCCTCTCCTCCTCCTCTCCTCTCTCCCCTCCCCTCCTCTGTCTCTCCTCTCCTCCTCTCTCCTCCTCCCCCCCCCCCCTCTGTCTCTCTCTCCCCCTTTCCCCTCCTCTCCCTCTCTCTCCTCCTCCCCTCTCTCTCCTCCTCTCTCCCTCTCTCTCTCTCTCTCCTCTCTCCTCTCCTCTCCCCCCTCTCTCCTCCTCTCTCCCTCTCTCCCCCTCTCTCCCTTCTCTCCTCCTCTCTCCTCTCTCTCCCTCTCTCCTCTCTCCCTCTCTCTCTCCCCTCTCTCCCCCTCCCTCTCTCCTCTCCCCTCTCTCCCCCTCCCTCCTCTCCTCTCTCCCCCTCTCTCTCCTCCTCTCTCCCTCTCCTCCTCTCCTCCTCTCCCCCCTCTCTCCTCTTCTGTCTGATCCGTGATGGTCTTGTTCTCTGGATTATGGTGGTGTCTGGAGGGACGGGGGCCTCTCCCTCAGCAGCTGCCCACGTCCTGCAGCTAATTACGGGGAGCTCCGAGCCGTGTGAGCCCCGGTCCCTGGAGGGCGGAGTTATCTCTGTGTTATCCCGTCAAATACTCAGGCAGCGTCCAGCCAAACAACTCGTCTAAATGTGGCTGGTATAAAAAAAAAAAATCAATATGTCTTTCAAATTAAATTAAAAAACATGCATTTGTCTCCATCTCCTCTCCACAGATCTGACCTGTATCTTGTCATAAGTCACAGCTCAATCTAATTAGATCTTGGAGGCTAAGTAAGAACGAGCCTGTTTGTTCTGGGACGGGAGACCACAGGAAACACCTGGTGCCACAGGGGGGCAGCAGGGCTCTAGTGGGAACTGTCATTGTGTCCTTTGGCAAGACACTTCAGTAGAAAAAGTGTGTGTGTGTGTGTGTGTGTGTGTGTGTATGTGTGTGTGTGTGTGTGTATATGTGTGTGTGTGCTGCATGTTGTGTGTATGTGTGTATATGTGTGTTTATGTGTGTATGTGTGTGCTGCGTGTTGTATATATGTATGTGTATGTGTGTAGATGTGTGTGTGCTGTGTGTTGTATATATGTGTGTATGTAAGTGTGTACGTGTGTGTGCTGCGTGTTGTATATATGTGTGTATATGTGTATGTGTGTATACGTGTGTGTGCTGTGTGTTCTTCCCCTCTGCTGTTTCCCTCATGAACACTTCTTAAACCTGCACTAAACTGGACACTTCATAACACTGGTCACTTTAATAACCCATGTTGCACTGTTGTTGTTGTTTCTGATGCCACTATTGTATATATTTCTACTATTGTATATATTTCTACCTCCTGCATGCCCTTATTTGTATTTATTTAGTGTGTTTTTTTGCGTGTGTGTTGTTGTATGTCGCACTTTATCACCGAAGTAAGTTCCTAGTCTGAGCTCTGCTCACGGACAATGGCAATAAAACTTCTTCTGATTCTGATTCTTCTGATTCTGATATATATGTGTGTATATGTGTGTATGTGTGTGTGCTGTGTGTTGTATATATGTGTGTTGTATATATGTATGTGTATGTGTGTATACGTGTGTGTGCTGCGTGTTGTATATATGTGTGTGTTGTATATATGTGTGTGTTGTGTATACGTGCGTGTTGTGTAATGTGTCTGAGCCGCAGCTGCACACACGGGGAGGACGCTGTGTCCCAAACAGCCCATTATCTTTAACACATCCACACGTCTCACATCCACTTCAGTCTCTCAATTGTCCAGGTGGAGACTATTTTCAGGAAACAAAAGAAACTTTCAAAGCACTTTCAAAAACGACCTTAAAATGTCACATGCAGCCAGTCGTTATTTTTAAACACAGCTCTCATATTTTCATATTTCAATCCCGATCAGCAAAATGTCGTCTTGAAAACTTGAAAACAACTTCGAGAGGGTGAACAAGACGGAAACGACTTGGTTAAAAGCTCCGAAAAGTCCATTTTGCAGAAAAGACCTGCTGTAAAATCTTAAATCCTGCATTATTTACTGTATTAAAGTCATAAACAGGACGTCCACAAGCTCAGAATCTGTCGCTTGATCCGTAAACGAGCATAAAATATGAATTAATTGAAACGGTTCCAGTCAGCAGATGCGCGGCTGGGATGTGTACATTACTAATCTTGACTGTAAACAGGGTGTAATCTGGGGGCAGCTGTCCTCTCGCAGACGTGGACCCTCTCACACATCAACACGAGGGGCCCATACGAGCAGAGCGTCACGTTCTGACCTTCTCACCGCCATCTGTGGACCTCCTGTCGCCAAAAGAACCAAAAAACACGATCAAAACAGAACCAAAACACGACTATAACATTAGCACAGAGCACATAGGTCTGACAAAGTGATTCTAACATGTATCTAGACTCGATGGACCAAATTCTGTCCAGGTGGGTGGAGAGTCTCGGGGTTTTGTTCAGAATAAGCCAAGGATGGAGCGGGAGATTGATAGTTGGAGCTGTAGTGGTGCGGTCGCTGTAAAGTAGGGGTCCCCAACCTTTTTTGCACCACGGATCGGAATAATGTAGGTTTTATTTTCAAGGACCGACAGATAAATATGGCAAAAATAAGTTAAGTGCGTAAAAAATACACCTCACTACATCGATGAATCAATCTCAGTGTGTTTATGTCCAGTCTGCTGCGTAATTTCTTTCTCTCAAAGGTTTATCGTTTACTTCAGGGTGCTTAGTCTCCATGTGTCGAAGCAGTTTTGAAGGTTTCATTGCCTCGTTCGCTTTTTGTCACCTGTAGCGATAAACCAGTATTTTAAGAAGTTCTCCTGGTGTCGTCTGTTAAATTGATCATTCTTTTTCTTGGAGGTCGTAGGCTCCTCTTCTGGCTCCTCAGTTTGGCCTTTTCCCCTTGTCAGAAAATCTCTCCAAAGACTTTCATTTTTGTCTCATTTTCACTCACTTGTGGCTCTACTTTTGGGCGACGTGTCTGATGTTATACGAGATACGTCATCGTGGAGACAAGAGCAGATCCAGCACAAACATAATAAACTCGGCGTTATATCAAATGGATTTATGTGGAGATTTACTATCAGGATTTTCATTACATATCTACGGACGAGCTTATTAGTGTGTCATGAGGGACGGGTCAAAGTGACGTTGGAGAAGATGCGGTCGATGATAAAATAGTTGCTGTTTTGTGCAGTCCCTGGCCCGGTGGTTGGGGACCCATGCTGTAAAGGACTGTGTGAGTCGAAAGGCAGGTCTCGATTTGATTTATGTTCTATCCTCACTTCATCACTTCACTTGGTCCTGAGCTTTCTGTAATGACCAAAAGAACAATTGGTTAAATGAGCTTCTTCACCCTGAGATAGAATGAGGTGCTCAGTCACTTGGGAGGAGCTCGGAGTAAAGCTGCTGCTCCTCCACGTGGAGAGGAACCAGCTGCGGTGGCTCGGGCCCCTGCTCCAGATGCCTCCTGGCCTCTCTGGGGAGGTGTTCCGGGACACGCTGGAGAAGCTGTGTTTCTCAGCTGGCCTGGGAACGCCTTGAGATGTCTCTGGAGGAGCTGGAGGAAGTGTGTGTGGAGAGGGAGGTCAGACCGCTGCCTCTGCGACTCGCCCCCGGATAAAGTCGAGGAAAACTGATGGATGGATGACATCACAACATTCTACAGGCCAATGCAGTAATGTTAAATACAGATGGAGAGCAGCTCAAGTTCTGATGATTAAAATCCACATTTTGTCGTAATATAGTGAGTCATTGGGCCAAGTCAAAGTAAATGACAAGGTTTAACATTTGTGCATTTAGCTTTGGGATGTTTCATGGCAAAATACAATATGCTCAACAGAGAAAACTGTCTGTTGACCCACGTCTGTGAGTATGACATCATCACGGTGTAAAAAATCTGAAAAACATCAAAACATTACATCTTATTATAAGCCTAATGATTAAACAATGTAATTACTCCATTGTCAAATAAACTTGTATATTTGAAGTGAAATGATCAAAACTGTGTTGGAAATTGTGAAATATTCTATGAGCATTTAAATCTAGTCAAAATATTTCAGAAGGAAAAAAAAATGGCTTCACTGATCAAAACACCAAGTAATAATAATAATAATAATAATAATATTAATAATAATTATTATTATTATTATTATTAGTATTATTATTATTATGTATTTATTTATTTATTTATTAATTTTTAATATTTGTATTTTTTAAATCTTTTTTGTTTTATTATTATTATTATTTTATTTTTTATTATTAATATTAATTTGATTTTGTATTATTTTTTAATATTGGTATTTTTATTTTATTTTTTATTTATTTATTTATTTTTTCTTTTATATATCTTCTTTTCTCTCTTATTAATTACTAGTACTAGCATTTTCCATTTTTCTGGTGTCTTGGTATATGACTGCTCACTATGTCCGCCTTTAAATAAAAAAAACAAAAAACAAAACAAAAACAGATGAATTAAAGTGAGGCTATTTCAGTTGATGTAGAGACTGCTGATATAATAATGCTTTAGTCTTACGTAGCGCTTTTGTTCGTTAAACTTCTCTTTCTCCTTAATCTGTCTAGTATCGTATAAATCAGCTGTTCTTGTAGAAGGCTCCCGAAGTCTCGAGTATAAAAATAAAACTGGTGCACAGATGAAGCACAAACACAACGCCTCGCTGCTTCAAACCAGACGTGGACTCTCACAGGAACGCAGCTCCTCTTCATGATTCACTCAAGGGAAAAACAAAGATGGCCGCCTCTTAGTATCTGAAGTACATAAAAAGGTCGTGTAAAGTATATACGGAGCTGTTAAAAGTCATTTACTCATTTACAAGCTGCTCCTGAGGTTAGAATATGTTTGCCGCGTACTGTCAGACTCGGCAATTGTGAAAAGTTTTACTGTCCGATCGTGAGGAAGTACACCGTTAGCATGCTAGTTTAAAAAGCGTGGTGTCTAAAATGAACCAGTTCTGTTAAGTTTTTATAACAGTAACAATCAGGTACAGCACTTGTAATATGACACTAAATATAGGCCAGTGTTTGGGGATAATCTGAAATGTAATCCAAATGAAATTATTTTTAATTGTGACAGAGAACTGCATTTTCACACCAGAGTATAATTAACACCAGCCAAAAAAAAAAAATGCAGAAAAAAATGAAAAAAGCATAATAATGAAGATAAGTCACACTGGATATATTTCACATATCCAAAAAACACATCTAAGTATAAGTCACACTATATTTCACGTATAAATTGTCACACCATAAGTCGCACCAGGCCAAAAATGCAGAATAATGAAGAAAAAACATATATTTCACGTATAAATTACATTTCACATGGAGTATAAGTAAATCGCACTGGACTATAAGTAGCGCTATCCAAAAACTGCGTAATAATGAAGAAAAAAACATATATTTCACTTATAAATCACATTTGAGTACAAACTGTACTGGAGTAGAAGTTGCACCAGCCAACCAAAAAATGTCTAATAAAAAAGCAAAAAACACATATTTCAACTATAAATCACACTGGAGTGTAAGTCGCACCAGCCAAAAACTGCATAAAAATTAAGAAAAAAACATAATCTGCATGTAAGTATAAGTCACACAGGTGTATAAGTGGCACCAACCAAAAAATGCATAATAATGAGGAAAAAAAACATATATTTCACGTATAAATCACATCTATAAGTCTGTCGTCCAAAATATTTTTAAAAAGTGCGACTTATTGTCCAGAAAATACAGTAATAGGCCGACTGTAGATGTATTTGTGTGTTTATATCATTTTGAAATATAAATAATAAGCTATAATATAAAAAAGAAAAACCTTCTAGACGAGACCTGGACTTCAAAAAACCTTTTATTTCATTTCAGTTTTGAGCCGTGTCTCTGCAGGTTTCTGTCTCCGTGGTAACCATCACATGTGTGAGCTGCCATCTTGAAGGACTGTGTTTGCTTCAGGCGTTTTTTCATCCACTTTTTTCCCTGCAGAAAAGCCACTATTTAAAAAGAAATGATTGTGTTATAGGAGACGGGTTTAGTGCTTGTAAATAAGTCGGATCATTTCATTTTATTCATTTTCATGTGTCTTTATTTCTGCAGGGAGAGCTCAATGAGATTAAACTGTTTTTCATGAGCGTCTTGTTAAAATACAGAACAACACAAAAACAAGCACAACACGTAACTGCACAGGGGTCTCAAACTCACGGCCCGGGGGCCAATTGCGGCCCGCGAGACGATATTTTGTGGCCCGCAGGACGATATGAAGGTTTAATGTTAGTGTGGCATTACCATGTTGCGTGTAGAAGGTTCCGCAAATACTCTTATGTCACTCGCGCTGTGTATTCCCGTCACAAAACATTCAACAAATCACAATATATATCCATAAAATCCACAAGAATTGGCAGATTTCCTCGTGTTGGTTGAAACAGTGTTGACTTTTGAGAAGATTTTAACAATGATTTTTTTTGAGGAATATCTCTGCCTCCTGTGGCCCCCAACTCATTTTTTTTTGAGACCCCTGATTTAAAACATTCAACAGGAGCATTATTTAAGTAAATTAGTAGCACCAGTTTTGCATGGCCTTGAAAAAAAAAACGCTTTTTTCCCCATTTCAGTTCTAGCGCGGCCAGTTTTTAGACATATCATGAGATCTCGTATTAAAAGTTCCCGTATCAAAGAAAATTAGATATTCAGGCAGTTTATCGTCGTAAATCTTCATAAATACAGTTTATACAGTGTTGTACAGTGTTAAATGCATTTATTCAATTACAAGTAACACAAATAGCCTAAAAAAACCAACAACAATCAGATTTTTTCTCTTATCTGTTGTCTCACTTGCTTGACTGCAGGAAGATGCAGTAGATAAGTTTAATGCCGCATTACGGAACATTAGGCAAAGCAATAACAGACTCTCCACCAGGAAATTACACAGTGAACATAACCAGAGGCAAGATTTAGTTTTTTGGACAGTTCATAACTTTATTATCCATAAGAAAATGAGTTTACAGCACTAAACAACATATAGACAATACAAAAATATGAAAATTAAATTAAATGATATTGAAATTGAACGAGTGACTGCGACCAAATTCTTATCCATATCAATGTGCACATTAGTTTTCTTCAGACAAAATTAGCTCAAATTGCTGCGATAATGACTAAAATGAAACTTTTGTTGAGTCAAGTTTCACTTAAATGATTGTACAACAGTCTATTCCTGCCATATTTAATTATTGTGTAGAAATCTGGGGTAATACTTACAAATCTAACATAAAATCAATGTTTCTACTCCAAAAGAAGATCGTTATAGTCGAATAGTTAACCAAGCAGACTATCTCGCACCAACAAATCCTATTTTTGTTAAGTTAAAGCTCGTAAAATTGTCTGATGCTGCTGATTTGAGCCGTGATGATGTAAAAGGCGTAAAATCATAAGCTCCTCCCTCGTTTACCGACATTATTCAAACAGAGAGAGTCAATATCATCTTAGAAGAACAGGAACATTCAAAAAAATCAAGACTAGAACCAGTAAAAAACGTCACTGTGTTTCTGTTGGAGGAGTTAGTTTGTGGAGTGGAACAACCTTGATGATAAATTAAAAAGCTCCTACACAATAGAAGCGTTTAAAAAGAGGTATAAAACAGGAAAATTACAGGACTCAGGAATGATTTACGTGAAGTGCTATGGTTTGTAGTCTTTCTAAATACCTCCCCCTTTAGCTCGAACGCCGTCACAGCCGGTTTCCATCTATAAACATCTTTAAAAGTGTCGTACTTATCAAGTGTTTCTGAAATGGTTCATTCAAATCCGTTGGCTTTTGTTGTGTAAAGACATTGACCTCTGCAGTCGCTCTCGTGTCTCTCAGTGATGATTTCGTCTCACACGGGCCTCGTCGCAGCTCCGTCTCCATGGCAACAGCCCTTAATCAAAGCGCCTCGGTCCCCTCCTCAGAGCAGCTTAACGTCGCTGTTTACATGTGTCACCTTCCCCGAGAAATAGCTCTTTAAAAATGCTGTTTCACTCGCGACTGACCGGACGTCGGTGCAGCGATATAAAAGGATTGTGTGTTGTTGTTGTGTCACTGGGCAAGACGTTTTTCCCACCTCTGGTTTATATTAACGCTTTAGTGTAGTTTTATGTTACAGTTTTGATTATAATTACATTTATTTTTAATCGATGAGTTATTCGATTGCAAAACGACCTGATTTTTTAACACATTTCTTACCTCACGTGTCAAACTCAAGGCCCGTGGGCCAAATGTGGCCCGCCACGTCATTTTATGTGGCCCGTGACAAAGTAAATTAAAAGGTCTGACTGTCTTAAAATATCAGTTTATCAGGAGATACATAGTTATACAGCAATTTTTCGATATGCGATATTTGTAACTTGAATAAGTCAGAAATATAGAAACAGTTAATTAACAAGATTAAAAATTTGTTGCATTTATTTTACATTTGAGAGCAACCATTTTGTGGATGTGGCCCTCTGTGAAAATGAGTTTGACGCCCCTGTCTTACATCATTTTGGTGTAGCCTAATTAAGTCACATGCAGGGGCGATTTGGAGCCACTTTCCATGACTGCGAGTATCATAGCAACCAAAGAGCCAATCCAGAGCGAGGTTATTGAAGGTAACGCCCCTTCCCGCCCGCGCCGCTGATTTAACAGGGAGCGGGCACTTAGCAACGCTGTCAATCAAACCTGTTTCGATGTCGATGGAGCTGGAAGCGCTGGAATCTTTTTCAAAGTTTTTCTGCTGTGTTTTATAAATTAATAATTAATTTCAATTCAATTTATTTTTGTAAAGCCCAAAATCACAACAGCAGTTTCCGCTTAAGGCTGAACATGAGAAGTAATTTAACCAACAGAAAGTTAGAAAATCAAGAATGAAAGAGAAACAGACAAGCAAATTAATCAACAGAAAACAAGCAAATGAGCGCCCCCTGTCCCTCCGTCTCGGCAATGAAAAAAAAAAAAAAAGTATTAATGCTGTCTGTCAAATTTTACAACCCACTGTGGCCCATGTGTCTATGGTATTTTCAGACTTAAAACTGCATTTATTTCCTTTAAACAAAAGTAATATAAGACTAAACTGATCCAAACGTCTCTCAAGTAACGACCGAACAGCTCTGTGTAAATAAAAGTTCGAACATTAAACATTATGAGATTTTCTGGGCCGACTACGATGAGTAAAAAGTCTCGTTGGAGCCTGTGTAGAGTCTGTAATGATGCAATTATTTCAGTATTTCAATTTGTTGTGATTACTAACTTTCTGATTAGATTTAGGCCTAGAACATAGTCAAGAGAATGAGATGAAACGCAAAGATCTTATGAGAAATATGATGACATACAAATGTAATATATTTTTATGAAAAGGGAGTCCATACACAAACTGTCCGAAAAAACTACAGAGCCACTTTTAAATAACTACAACTTCACTCTAGCCTTAATAAAACATGAAGAAAGACTTAACTCATAATGAACAAATAGTTTATTAAGAATGATTCAGGCTGAGTCATTAGTGAATAAAGGCTACAACTGCTGAATATATGGAATTATGTGGTAATTCCATATATCTTGTAAAAAAAAAAAAAAAAAAAGTTAAATCACTCCTATATTTAAAAAAAAAAAAAAAAAAGTTTAATAACTTCAGTATTACGATATTAAAAAAAAAAAAAAAAAAAAGTTAAAAAAAAAAAAATATAACTACGATATTTAAAAAAAAAAAAAAAAAAAAATAACTACTACTATTACGATATAAAAAGAAAAAAAAAAAGTTAAAAAAATATGATATATTAATTTTTTTAAAAAAAGAGTACTATAAAAAAACTAAAAATAAAAAAAAATATTAAAAAGCAGCTATCCTTTGCTTTGTCCAAAAAATATTTTTTTATATTATATTTATTTAGCTTTTTTTCTTTGCTACACAATTCCATAGATCTTGCTTCATATATCTGATATTTTCCATATGTATCTATTTTTACTACTTTCTACATTTTTAAAAGAAAAAAAAAAACAAAAAACATTGAATAAGAGTGTGTCCAAACGTTTACCTGGCAGTGTCTATATGTATTAATTATATTTACATTTCACATAGTCTAAACTGTGTTCATGGAGAGTTTTGAGCCTGTACTTCCTGTCTCTTCCTGCAGATGGCGCCCCTCTGAGTGATCTGTCCTGGTCGTCCTCTCTGGCCGTGGTGGCGGTGTCTTTCTGTGGACTCTTCACTCTGGTTTTCCTCATGTTGGCCTGCCTCTGCTGCAAGAAGCGCACCAAGGGATTCAAGGTAGTACTGTCAAATACACCAAATACACCAGTTCACGCTTCTAAAATACTTGAGTAGAAGGACTGGGAATAAAAAGTATGGAAGAAGTAGCGTGATAACTTTAGAGAAGATGCCAAAATGTACAGTACTCACACTCAAATTACTTTTATTAAAAACATTCGTCCTCAAAGTTGCATTTTCACAAACACATACAAGACCAATTCTTTAAAAAACATATTGAAAATGAAGGGTTAGATACCTTCAAGCTAGAGATGCAAGTTTAAACAGGTATGTGATTGAATACCAGCTTCCAAATATCGTTCCAGTCATTTCATATCATGTTTGGACATATTAACTGATGTAATGGGACTTTTTACTGGTGGTAGTCGGTCCAGAAAGTCTCTAATGTTTGAAATTTTATCTATACAAAGCTGTTCTGTCGTTACTGCAGAGATAAGTTACATAACACATCTGGATCTGGAGTTTTATCTTATTTTACTTTAGTTTAAAGGAAATAAATGCTGTTTTCACTCTCATTATTGGGTATCAACAGATAGTTATTCATTATTAATTTTTATAACTGTATTAAAAATCTATTTCTGAAACTGCGCAAGTAATTTATACGTAACTAAAACATTTCGTTGAATTTTGCGTTTTGAAATGTGCTTTTTGGACTTAAAACAACCACGTTATCGATGGTAGTTAGCATGTAGCCGGTTAGCCTCCACGATGGAAAATTATTGGAACATTTTCTCCCGGAACCAGAGCGAAGTTGGAGGTTTTGTGGGTCTGTGAAGGTCCATAACTCAACAACGATTGTGAATATATTTGTAGGAGGTTTTTGAACGCTATTAATTAGGTTTTAATGACGTCCCTGTATGTGTAGCATTATACTGTATTAATGTGGACAGTCTCAGAGCAGTTGTTGACCAAATGGACACATGGAGCTGAATATTTATGTCAGTGTGTCACCATGAATCACCGTGTGTGTAATCTAAAACTCACAGGCCTGTCTACAAAATCTCACATATCACGATAAATGGTTATGATCACATTTTTATACAGCGATTTTCCACCTTCAAGGCACTTAAATCTACAGATGGCACAATAAACAATATCTTTTACCGTGATAAAACGGGTTGACAATAATCGTTCGTGAGACATTTTGTATAATCGTGATAATCGGCGACAAAGATAATCGCCATTGTATCACGAAAATGCGCAGAAAAACGGCTTATCCAGAGGGGAGTCAACGGGGGGGACTAAGCGGTCTGTTGTAGGGGGCCCCAGGGTCTTAGGGGGCCCAGAATTGGATCTTTTTCCTATTAATTTGTATTATAAGGGGGGCCATGTCAAGCTTATAGCCTCCAAATTCCAGTTGACGTCCCTGCTCATCCATAATATTTGCTGTTAAAGTTATAATTTAATAATATAATTTAATCGTTATCATGATACAATTGGTAATTATTTTTGCCATGATAATCGTCACACAAAATGGAAACAACGTTACACTCCTACTCGCCTATTCACACACACATTCATACATCAGTGAACACAAAGACTGAGGACGAGATGTGTCTTGCCCAAGGACACAACGACAGCATTCATCTGCGGGAGCTGGAATCGCACCGCCAAACTGTGGATTAGCAGATCTGATCGCTCTACCAATGATGTTTTTTTTTATGTCGAGAGAGGGATTCGAACTGCCAACCTGCGAGTTCAATAAGGTCAAGTATCGGTATTGAATCGGGAAAAAAAACTTCCAAATCATTGCGTATTAAAATGTCTCTTTCTCGTTCTGGTGAGAAGTGAGATTTTTTATGTATAAAGTGGGAGTCCTCCAGCACCTCTGGGTCCAGTGGGGTGTGTCATACAGAGGTGGGGGGGGCAGTTTTTGCGGGACGGGGACTGGGTTGGGAGGGGCAGCTGGGGGGGCAGGCTCGGGGAAGGGGGGGGTTACCCATGAGGCCGCGGTGCATCCGGCCTCGGGGCCTCATCTGGACTTAGACTGAGCCGCTCCCAAAGCAGGAAATGGGAAAATCAGAGAAGAAAACAGCTCTCTGACAGTGTTTTATTGAGGTTCGGGGAATTCTTCAGATTTCAAGACAAAATCCCCCAAAATACAAGAACAGTGTAACACATAAATCAGACACGTTTTTAGATATACTTTTTCATTTCGGACACAGTATCGCATAATAACCTGTAGCCTTCTTTGGGCCTGCGGGTGCATCTGGAACAACCACTTTAGCTAAAACTTGGAGTGAAAGAGTTCATTGTTGTTGAGTTATTAGCATTAGCATGTAATTAGCATTTTGGACACAGGGTCACATGGGGGTAAAGTTCTACTACTGGTCAGAAAGAGGGTCAATCCTGAATTTGACCCACTTTTCAATGTAGCGGGAGCAACCTAGATTGGGTGACCGCAGTATGCAAGGTTATGGTCAAGAAAAGAGTACCTAGTTTGAGGATTAGCCTTCTGTGCATGTCTATAGGCTCTGTGGACAGCCACACGCTAGCTAGCTCACTGCGTCTCAAAGCTAACAATCACTTTTATTAAAACCGGAAACATAAAATTCAACTTCATTAGGATAAAGACTACCCAACTCAAAATTAGCATTAGCATTAGCATTGAGTCACAAACGTCTCTCTTTCTAAACATACACTTCCTCTGATGAAGTACATCCCAAGTACGTCCCTGTCGCTATATCACGGTCTCGCTGTTTGGCGGATTTTTTTGGTGCATGTTTTTTACAATTGGACAGGAAGTAGTGATGCTAACAGTGAGGTTACTGTTTTTACGATTGCATCAATACTCAATAGTGGTAATGTTCATTCCTTTTCCACTTAGCATAAATGTGGCAAGTATATGAAAAATGGTGGTGGTGGGAGAGGCCAATGGCGCTGATTGGCTGCCTCGCTTTCGTCATTCTACCCCAGGGCAGCTGTGGCTACATTGGAATATGGACTGGATAAATAATAATAATATCAGGAAACACGTAAAATTTTACCTTTATGATTTGTTTGGAATCCACAATACACACTTTATGAAGGGTCTGATCACCGGTGAATCTCCCCCGAGTTCAGATGGGCGTGATTGACAGGTGGATTAGCCAATCAGGGACACGCACGGGCCTGTTCATATCGAAACAAATATGGCGGCTTAGGAAAACAAAATAATGGAGGAACATATCACAGGGGACTTGAAACCTTTGCGGATTTCTGCAGAATTAATGAGCAAGGCGCGAAACTCTAATCCAAGGGAGTTGTACCATCCAGTCTGGGCCTAAAAACACTAATGAAGGTGAGGATATGATGCATTACGAATAAGGTAAATGATATAAACACTAAACCTGTCGAAACTGTCAGGTATGAACACAAACTAAACCTTGGTCAGCAAAAATAATCTATTAAAATTGCACTAAACTGTGAGAAATGTTTGGTTCAAAATGATGGACGACCAATGAGCTCTTTTATTCCCTGTGTACTGTGAAAAAAAAAAAAAGTGAAAAAAAAGGGAGTGTTGACCAACCTGATGTCCCTCTATATAAAAATACAGAGAGATCATTCTGGATTTGCTGAACAATTTTACGATAGACTTTACTGCAGAAACTGGAGTCTGTGTATAACGCTTCACTGAGGTTTAGCACTGATGCTAAATGCCTCTTTTATGGTTTCATTGGCTGAACATCGCTAACAATTTGCAGCAAACAGCATCGGTTCATAGTTATCTATAAAGCCATACTGGGGAAACGTCCGGGTTACCATGGTAATCTTCTTAATATCAGCTCAAGTAGTTAGCGGCTCCATTTCTTCTCCCATTTACTTTTCAGCGTGCCTCACTGAGCTGGGAAGATCTGCCTTTCCTTGCGCAGAACCATGGACTGGGAATAATTTACAGAAAAAATCTTGGACTGGAATCTTGGTGTTACTTGAAAAGTTTAAGAAAACCTGCAACCTGCAACCTGCTAGCTGCTAGCCGCCGCAATCCAAACAGGAAGTGATCATGGGCTCCATCAACTCTGGCTCCAATTAATTTTACCGTTGTCCCTCGCTATATTGTGGTTCACCTTTCACAGATTTTGCTTGCTTTTTTACAGAGTATGAACGTGCATTGTGTTCTGCGTCCTGATTGGCTGAGGGACTGTAGACCATTGTGTTCTGTGTCCTGATTGGCTGAGGGACTGTAGACCATTGTGTTCTGTGTCCTGATTGGCTGAGGGAGTGTAGACCATTGTCCATCAGTCTCCTCCGTGTCTCCTGTACAGTACAGAATGTGTCAGACAAATTTACATAAATGTCGGATCACAGTGTGACTCTTAAGTGCTGTATGTTTGCAAGTTTTCTTCCCCGACAAAACCCACAATGTCGATGAAACGTTCTGCACCGACAAATTTCAGAAACGAGGGACTACTGAACATTAGAAAACTTCAGGTTTTAAAATGTTCGTATTAACCCGCTCTACATGATCCTGGTGTTTTTATTTCACTATTATGTCGGTAAATCAAGACCTTCAGCAGGTTCACTTCTGATTGGCTCTTTGGTTGCTAGGATACTCACGGTCGGAATTCCAAATATGGCACTCGGCTCTAAATTGGCCCCTATAACTGCTCTAGCCTCGACGAGCTTCAATTGACTGGAGTCTAATATGACCATGACATTCGACGGTAGCTCAGTTGGTAGAGTGTTTGCCCTCTGGTCCGAAGGTTGGCGGTTCAAATCCCGCTCTTGACATAAAAATTATTGGTTGAACACACCAGCTACAGCTTAACTCCTGCTCTGACCAAGTGTCTACTGTTGTTGTGTTCTTGGCAAGACACTTTACTCAAGCACCTGCTTCACTTTTCACTCAAAGTACATTGTTGGCCATATTCAAAAGAGCATCTGACAGAAAACTAACATTACTTGATTCTTGAATCGAAAAAACGATTCTTTACATTGACATTTACATTAACATCTTGCACTGCTTTTTTTAAACCTTTGATTAGAAGGTTGACGGTTCGAATCCCGCTCTTGCCATAAACATCGTTGGTAAAGCAGACAGGTTGGCGGTGCATTCCAGCTCCCACAAATGAACATTGTCGTTGCGTCCTTGGGCAAGACACTTAACCCACCTCGCCCCCAGTGTCTCTGTACACTGGTGCATGAATGTGCGTGTGAATGTTTGAGCGATTCCTCGCTTTGAGTGACTTGAAGGTGGAAAAATCTGACCATTGTCCAAATGACACTCCCTGTAGTTTCAGGGAGTTCCCGCATAAGGCCCTTGCAGTTTCCATAACGTCTAACTTTAGCAGAAATCCAGTAACGAATGCATGAATATTTGAACCCGAAAACATGCTGTCCCAGTATCTCACAGTTCATACTTTGAGTGTTTGTAGTTGGGGGGGAGCAGTGCAGATGTTCTTTGCTTTCTGGACAGAGGAGAGAAGAGAGAGAGAGAGTGTGATGTAAGAAGAGGGGTATGTGACCTCCTCCTCCTCCTCCCTTGCCTCCTATTTCCTTCTCTCCTCTGTCCTTCCCTCTCTCTGTGAGGATCCAGTTCTTTAGACACAGGAATCTTACCCACACACACCTCCGCTCTGTGTGTGTGAGTGTGTAGATCCACGCTCTGTCGTCACCTCGGAGCTAAGGTAAGCTAACGCAGCCGCTGGTTTTGTTCTTATTGGCTGGTGTGCGGGCGTGGGAGGGCATCTGACTTAAACTAAATCATCAATTAATATGCAAATCATAGCAGACAAGTAGAGGGATAAGAGCACTTTAATTTTTTCTTCTCAACTTTTTAGAAATATTTTTATCTTGGGATGCGCTGGGACGTAATCTTACATAATTATCTTTATCTAATCAAAACTGCATTAAGCCTGTGAGGAAACTCCTGCTGTAACATGAGATTTTCATCGTCGTTACTCATGCGGTGCAAATATAACCAAGGAATATTACATAAATCAAAGTGAATCAGATGAAATCAGCACAAACATGTCTGTGCAGTTCTCCAGAGGCGTCAGTGCAGTACATGTGTCACGTACATATGACACATGTACTGCACTGTGTAATCCACCTCTGATACTGCTCATACTGCTGCGCCTCAGCTGATGTAGTAACGGAAAACTAGTGCAGAGCCTAAGTCATTAACAAATGAATTCAAAGTACAGTAGAAGCAGTAGAAGTAGAGGTAGTAGTAGAAATAGTAGTAGAAGTAGAAGTAGCATTGATAGTAGTAGTAGTACTAGTAGTAGAAGTAGTACTGGTAGTAGTAGTAGAAACAATACTAGTGGTGGCAATAGTAGTACTAGTAGTGGTAGTAATATTGGTAGTAGAAGAAGAAGTACTAGTAGTTGTAGTATTAGCAGTAGTACTAGTAGTGGTAGTAATATTGGTAGTAGAAGAAGTAGTAGTAGTAATAGTGGTATTAGCAGTAGTACTAGTAGAAATAATACTAGTAGTAGAAATAGTAGTCGTAGTAGTAGTAGTGGTAGTACTAGTAGTAGAAGTAGTAGTAGTAGTAGTAGTAGTAGTAGTGGTAGTAGTATCGGTAGTAGAAGTAGCACTAGTAGTTGAAGTGGTAGTACTAGTAGCAGAAGTAGTAGTAGTAGTAGTAGTATTGGTAGTAGAAGTAGTAGTAGTAGAAGTAGTACTAGGAGTAAAAATAAGTGGTAGTAGTAAAGTAGTAGTAGTAAAATAATCCATTAACTATAATGTTATTCTACAGCTTATAAATGAGTCTATATTACACTTAAATAATCGGGCTGCAACGATTAATCGACTAATGATAATAATAGTGGTAGTAGTAGAAGTAGTATCAGTAGTAGTAGCAGAAGAGAAGTATTCCAGTACTTATCAGAGTCCTGTTTAAGGT
This sequence comes from Periophthalmus modestus, assembly GCA_019594935.1. Taxonomy (NCBI): domain Eukaryota; kingdom Metazoa; phylum Chordata; class Actinopteri; order Gobiiformes; family Gobiidae; genus Periophthalmus; species Periophthalmus modestus. Next base: position 2,996,113 of record JAIEZT010000304.1, on the reverse strand, counting down.
TGTTTATTCAGATTTTCCTATTGTGATTTTTCATGTAAAATAAAACTGTAATTTAAAATGAAATAACGGTGAGTACTTAACGATCATGTTATTCTACAGCTTATAAATGAGTTTATTTTACACACAGTAGGGCTCACACACTTACGATTAATCGAGTAATCGTAATTGCATTTTGATAATTGCAATCATACACACACGAAAACACCTTTTTTATAACAAAAACAGCAACATTATTAAATCAAAATGTTGGATTTTTATCAGTAATGCACTTAAATCGTAAATATTCTCTAGTTAGTCCCTTTCAGTCTGCATTTTCCAACCTTTAATTTGTCTATAATACATTTTTCACAATAAATAATGATTTGACTCATCTCAGCCCTCACACATGACTCTTTTTGTCCCTCCGTGGCTGTTGTTGGTGGGAAAGGTCTTGCTCTGTGGCTGCTGTGACAGACTGTGAGTGAATGAAACCACATGTTAAGCCCTGGACCGTGTGAAGATGGGGGTCCGGAGCTGTTTCTTAAGTGTGTGCGTGCATTTTTGTGTGGGCGGGTATTTATCGCATTATGGGGACTAAGATCTGCACACACACGCACACACACACACACACACACACGCACACACACACACACACACACACGCTGTTCACTCTTATGGATTATATTATAGTTAAGATATGGGTTGAAATAGGTTTAAGTTCGGGTTTTGTATTAGGTTAATTTAGGTTTTGTCACAACTACACCTTCATTAGCCTTAGTTAACATTGAACTAAGACTTAATTCCTAATGAACAAGTAGTTTATTAAGAAGGCTTAAGAAGGCTTAGGTTAGAATTTAAGATTGTGCTATTAAAAAAACATCTAGTTCACATGCAAAGTCTATGAGGACGCACCTCTAATCCAATGTTTCTGTTGTCAATATATTTATTTATTTATTTGGTTTATTTTGTGGGTTTGAGCTGCGTTTTTACATATAAAACTCAAAAAATTATAAATACCAAATCCAAATCACTTCTCCTTTGTGCTGCTGTCCCATTTAAATCCATATCACCTAAAGCACATGTGTCAAACTCAAGGCCCGTGGGCCAAATGCGGTCCGCCACGTCATTTTATGTGGCCCGCGACAAAGTGAATTAAAAGGTCTGATTGTGTTAAAATATCAGTTTATCAAGAGATACAGTTACACAGACATTTTTTCATGTCAATGCAAATACATATGCAATTTTTGTAACTTGAATAAGTCATAAATATAAAAACGGTTAATTAACAAGATTAAAAAATTAGCTTTTATTTTACATTTGAGAGCAACCATTTTGTTGATGTGGCCCTCTGTGAAAATGAGTTTGACTCCCCTGACCTAAAAAATGATGAGTCAAGTCAAATCACGTAAAATTCATTGAAAAAGCAAATTTAAAACCACGCACAGCTGCTCAAAGTGCTGTACAAACGCGATTTAAAGTGTAATCTTAGAAAACGAAACATGCCAAAACACAATAGAATAATACAAAGACAATAGAATACATGAATCCCGCTCCGCTCGAGTTAAACGCCAGTGCAAACAAATGAGTTTCCAACAAAGATTTAAAAACACTTAAAGATCGGGCTGTTCTAAAACACAGAGGGAGATTGTTCGAGAGTCTGGGACCAGCTACAGAAAAAGCCCAGTCCCTTTGAGTTTTCAGCTGGAACCTGATGCAAACTCTGGCTGACTAAGACTAAAGCTTAGCACTGCAGCTTTATGCTTTAGTTTGGCTAATGAACCTGTAGCTGTTGTTAGGCAAGTTGTAGCTATAGCTTAGATAAGTGTCCAAAAAATGAATTTAAATCAGACATATTGTGGTTTTCGCTGCTTTATAGTTATAATCTGTGACACCCGTGGATCGTTATGTTAGAATTTACACATTTTAAATCACAATATTCATCTAAAACGACTTAATAAATCATCCAACATGCAAAGTCTATGGGGACGCTCATGTTTTTTTTAATAGCATAACCTTAAATTCTAACCTAAACGTCTTAAGCCTGAATCATTCTTAATAAACTATTTGTTCATTAGGAATTACCGTAATTTCACGACCATAAGGCGCGAGTAAAAGTCGAGGGAGCGATGGATGACAGACGGCGAGCACAGCTTTACAAAGACCGGGAGGCAGCGCCGGGCGAGTTACGCCAAGATTTGTGAATGGATTGTGGATGCTTGGGCTCATGTATCTGCTTCCACTGTTCTTTGAGCTTTCACAAAAGTCGGCATCGTTCACGAGGAGCCGCACGGCAACAAGACGGACTCTGATAGTGACGAGAGGGAACCTGGTGTATTTCACAGAGATCTAGCGCAGCTGTTCATTTTCAGATAGAGGATGAAGACTTTGATGGATTTGTGAATTAATTGAAAAAATTATGTGAGCACTTTGCTAAATACTTGAATAAACCGAACACAGTATGTCTAAAAAAGGCAAAGGAAGCAAAACTAACATGCATGTTTCACCGTGCCTGCGCCCTAAAGCCCGGTGCGACTTTTTTATGTGTTAAATGCAGAAAAAGCACCGTGAACTGTGCTTTATAATCCGGTGCGCCTTATGGTCGTGAAATTACGGTAAGTCTTTGTTCAGTGCTAACTAAGGCTAATTAAGGTGTAGTTGTCCCGAAGCGGTAAACCAAACCTAACCTTATACAAAACCCGAACTTAAACTTATTTAACCCATATTTTAACTTTAACCCACGTTGTTGAGCTAACTTCAGCGTTAAAAAAAACGGCGCCCCCTATGGATAGCTGCACGTCACACAAGCGAGTAGCAGATTTTTTTCCATTTGTACCAAAACGACTTAGCTTCCTACGCTTAAAAGTTCTGAAAAGTCGATCTTGCATAACAGTTCCGCTTTAAGTCACTATGATGTCCCCAGAAGTATGGAAACCCCGCATGTGTGTGTGTGTGTGTCGTTGTGTGCGTGTAGATTGTGCAGATTTGTGTGTCTAAGGGTCACATTTTTCCAGCGCTGGGACATTTCTCGGCTCCGATTTAAACTAAAGGACTTTTATTGGGCGTCCGGTCTCTGGACACTGACCCTCTCTCTTCTCCTCCTCCACTTCCTGTTCTTCATCTCCTCATGTTGACTGCTTTGAACCCCGTCACCCCTCTTCTTTTCACACACAAGACGAGCATTTAAGTCGTCTGTTACTGTTCCAAGCAATTTCAAACTCGATTTTGATACTGAGGAACAGCCAGGACGCCGCGATGACAATAAAAACACTCTTCTTTAGACAATAGAATGTGATTTTCCACATTAAACGGTAGCACTTTCTTTTATATTCCCATGTGGCTTTGAGTATCTAGTTTTGATTCTTGTTTTTACTTGGATTTATTTGGCCTGCCTCGATAATCATAATAAATAACAGAATTAGCTTTTTTTTTTTTTTTTTTTTTTTTTATTCGGAGGGTTAAAACCATATCGTATGTGCTATTTTTTCCAACAGTAGTGGCTTTTTTTTTGTAGGTTTTTGTGGTACATTAACATCTCCTTTAATATCAGCACCTGGCAACCTCTTTGTTAGCATCACTACTTCCTGTTAGCGTCACTACTTCCTGTTAGCATCACTACTTCCTGTTAGCGTCACTACTTCCTGTTAGCGTCACTACTTCCTGTCCAATTGTATGTTTAGGAGTTTTTTTCCGAGTCATGCTAAAATGAATAAATATATAAAGATAAGTCACTGACAACGTGTTAAAAACTACACAAATAAAATTAATAGTTCACTCAAGTGATGTTCGTGGCCTCAATGCTAACGCTAATGCTAACACGAATGCTAATTTTGAGGCATGATGAATATTAAAGTATAAGTATTTAAAACTAAATACTAAAACGAAACTACTACTACAAAAAAAATAAAAAATTCTAAACGTTAGCTTTATAAGATTTAGCTTAGCCCCACTTTGAGCCCACGCTAGCTCCGTGCTAGCAGCTGTTGCTCTGAATGATCAAAAAAGATCAGGTGGTGCACGTTGCAGATTGCAATTTGTGCCAAAACAGCACAACACCACTTTGGATTCATCTTCCAGATCGTATACTTCATGTTTGAGACACAGTGAGCTAGCTAGCGTGCTGTGCTATTCTGCTTCTTGACCAGCTTGTCGTAAATAATTGGCTCTGAATCGACCTATCTGGATGAATAAAGGTTATATGAGTAAATAAAAACTATTTTCTGAAACATATACAGTACATAGATCGTGTACTTCACTTCGGTCTAGTTTACGTAATTATTTGTGTGTCAAAAACATCATAAATTAGCATTAGCATTAGCATTTAGCTTAGAGGGTTAGTTACACGTAATTTCCAGGTTCCAAATGGGTTCACTTACACTGACTGAATGTTCGTGTCCCCTCTGAACTGTTTCAAAACCACTTTAGTCCTTTTGTACGGGTAAATAAATACTTCTAAAATATGTAAATAGTTAAAGTTTAGTTTAGTGTTGTTTAGTTGTGTTTATATTAGGACTGTCGAAATTCAGATACTAATCGATGCTAAAACTAGTATCGAAACTAGATATTCATTTGAGCAGGTATCGATACTAAGAAGTGTCATTCACTGGACAGAAATGAATCGATATTGAGTATTGCGTAAACTCCTTAGTATTGAAATCGAGTTTGAAATTGTACTTTCGGCTATATTCCTTCTTTATAATCTATTTGATGAATGTGGCCCTGTTATCCAACCATCTCCAACACTCAAAGTAAGACACTCTTCTTCTTCTTTTGTGGCCACAGCTGCCCTGGGACAAACTGACACAGCTGCGGCCTCCATTGTGTGTTTCTGGTCTTTCATTACAGTCGCCTGTTTGTCTCCATGGAAACAAACAAGTTTATCGTGAAACTGTAGAGCGTTTCAGGCCAAACGAAACATGGACGAAAGCAGTTGGCGTCTTCCTCGAAAAAAAAAGGTTGAGTACATTGTAAGGCTGAACGATTTTGGCGAAATATCGAATTGCAATAGTTGGATTCGGCTCAGAGCGAACATTTTAAGCATGTCCAGAGGCATTAAAGTAGGAAAGAAAATGAAACGTGAACAGCGAAGCTAATACAAGAATCCCAAGTGTTTCAGTTTGGAGAGGTCTAAACTACAGGGTGAGTTTGCAGCGTTTTTCGATAATAAGTATATTTTTTAGTTTGGAAAGCGCTTAAATAACGGCAAACTTTGTGAAACTTTCCGATTCATTTAGTTCACCTTTATAGCGATGCAGGTTATGTTAAATTATAATTGTTTTTTTTTTACAATATATGACCGTTCACATCACTATTAAAATGATTTTGTGGAAAACCATTTTTTAAATATTCGTTCATATAATAAGCTGTTATCGCTACGGCAACGGTCTTAATTTCTCATCATTCTGAAACCCACGGATAGCAACTGTTCCTGTTTGCCCCGTGTGTTTCGGGAGTTTAAAAATGCATACTGTGGAACATTTCAGGCAAAACGAAACATAAAGACAAACAAGAGGCGTTTCACAAAAAAAGTTACATAGTGATCCTTTAATGGAGATGGGGGTTAGGTGAAATTACTAGAGATGAACCAATATATCTGTTATATATTTTGTTCTGGCTGACTTGCTGCTTTATAAATGATATTACGGAACATTTTTGAGTACCTTTTTCATATTTCTAGTACTATGTCAATCATTTGGGGAAAATACTATCTTAAAATAGGATGAAATATTCTCAAAACCACTCATAATAACTGTTCTTTACCCTGTGTGTTCCAGGAGTTTCATAATGCCGACGGCGAGGATTACCGGGCGGACCTGTGCATGGCGTCGCCGTCCCAGGGCAGCCCCGACGTCTACATCCTACCCCTCACCGAAGTGTCGCTGCCCATCGCCAAGCAACCGGCTCGATCAGGTGGGACCAATACGATTAATGTAAAGTACATTTTTAAAGAAGTAGCTCATTCTATAGTTATTTGGACCATATGTCGACGTTTGGGTTTCAGTTTCCTGTTTATTGCCGCCATTTTGAGGACTTTTCACCATTCAAAAGATAGAATACTTTGTTGTCAGCTGTTAATTGCTATGGCAACGGAGTTTTTTAAATGTTTTAGGTTGTGAAAGTTACCTACCTACTTCTACTACTATGTTTGTACCTCTTTCTTCAAAAGTACTACATAATCACTATTAACCCTACTAAACTTTATGACTACTACCACCATGATAACCCCTACTACCTCAACTACAATTATGACCAAAAGTACAGTTTCTTTCCATTAAAATACTTGGGAGTTTTCCACATTTTGAAGTAATCCTAGAGTATTTCATCGGATATGTACTTGCTGCGCCCCTTTCATTACCATAGCTTGTATTCAGGGCGTGATCGTGAGTCCAGTATGGTGACTTAATAGTGCTCCCTTGGGTGCTCTCCTCCCTGTTGCTGGACCGTGGTTGGCCCAGCTCCTCCTAAATATCCCACAATCCCTCAGTGCAGCTCGCCCCGTGAACTGCGCTCTCTCCCACAAACATCTGGCTCTTGTGTAACGAGGTCCAAGCTCCAGGAATGTAAGAAATGTGAGAGCAAGCGGACATCTGCGTCTCTGCAGTCACTCAGCTCTGTGGACTGGACCGAATTATGACAAGATCAACCTCGTAAATTACTTTTATGTAGGTTCTAGTGTTATCATATTTAACAACGGGGTCACGATAGCACATTTTGTTGTAGGAAATATTGCAAAATCAACTTTTTTGAGCTTTCTGCCATGTTTTAACATTGTAGTGAAGTGGTTTTAGATGTCATCCATGCGTGTTTGAGTAATCTAGTGATCTCAGGACCTATTCAAACCCTCCTTGCGGTCACTCATTCTCCCACTTGACAATTCTCTGTGAATAAACAAAAGCATGATAACTATAGCCTCTTTAGCCTTAATAAAGCATGAACAGACATTTAATTAATAATGGACAAACACTTAATTAACAATGAGTCATGCTTAATAACTATTTAATTACGGCCTTAATTAACACTTCATTAACAAGTGTTTGAGTTAATACTTAACTAACCATTTGTAAATGCTTATTTAAGGAGTAACTAAGTGTGAAATAAGTGTGAGTAACTGTACACAACACAGGCCAATTAATTGCTAATTCAGTGTTAATTAAGGTTGTAATTAAGTAGTTATTAAGCATGAATCATTAATTAAGTGTTTCTTCATTATTGATTAAGTGTTTGTTCATTATTAAGTGTTTGTTCATGCTTCATTAAGGCTAAATAGGCTATAGTTATTAAAAAGTGTTACTGAAACGGCTAACTACGACTTCACAAACCTGACGCGATTCGCAGTAGTTTCATTAGTGGTTGTGCTCTGAAGGGGGGGTGAGTTAGAGCAGAGAGAGCAAAGGCAGGGAACTCTCAAAACTGAAGCTTGTTTTGGGCAAATATAGCATTTTCAGGTGATGTAAATATGTTGTGATAGCTGTTAATACCCCATAGAAAATACATAAAATACTTAAAAATAAAAATAAAAATACACACGATAATGTTGAAACTCATAATGTCCAGGGGTGGAAAATAACTAGTTAGAAATTATTACTGTAATTAGTTTGATTGATTAAGTTTTGTTCAAAAGAGTGATCCAGTTTTATCCAAAAATATCGCTAATAATGCTTCAGTTTAGAAGTAATTTGTACAAGTAAGAAGGACTGGGCACGGGACGATACTGAAATTTTGTGCGACGAATATCATGGCCAAAATTATTGCGATTAACGATTATAGCACGATTAAAGTTGCTATGGATATGAATAATTATAATTTTAACAGAGAATATTATGGATGAGCAGGGCCGTCAACTGAAATTTGGGGGCCCGGGGCAATAAGCCTCGCATGGGCCCCCCTGTAATACAAATTAATAGGAGGAGGGTCCAGTTTTGGGCCCCCTAAGACCCTGGGGCCCCAGACAATAGACCCCTTTGTCCCTCCCATTGACTCCCCCCTGGATAAGTCGTTTTTTTTTCTTCTGTACATTCAGGTGATATAATGGTGATTATCTTTGTTGGCGATTACAGAAAATGTTTGTCAACCATTTTTTATCACGGTAAACGACATTATTGTTTATCATCCCATCCCCGAGTAGGACTTTGAGTAGCATTTTTCATGTGTACTTTTTACTTTCAAGTATAAATTTACAAGTTACAAATTCTTTCTTCCATCGTTGATCGTAGTCTGGTTCTCGTTTGTGGTTATTTTAGTTCTAATAGTTTGGTTATATTGTAGTTCTTGGTCAGTCCTGGTCTAGTTCAGGTCAAGTCCCAGGTCCCAGGAACCTTTTATAACTATTTATTTATTTATTTTCTTCTTTCTTCTTCTTTCTTATACATTTACAATCACCGGAATTACAGTCGAAACCTGAAGTTTACATACACTATATAAAAAGACACTTACACTTTTATTTCTCACAGTTTGACATGAAATCAGACTAAACTTTTACTGTTTTTAGGTCAATTAGAATTACCAAAATTATTTCTATTTGCTAAATGTCAGAATAATGATACAAGGATTTAAAATAAAATAATAAAAAACTTTTTTTTTTTTTTTTTTTTCAACGTCAGAAGTTTACATACAGTATATAAAGACACTTAGATTTTTATTTCTCACAGTTTGACATGAAATCAGATTAAAGTGTTACTGTTTTAGGTCAATTAGAATTACCAAAATTATTTCTATTTGCTAAATGCCAGAATAATGAGAGAAGAATTAAAAAATATATATATCTACATATCTATATCTATCTATCTATATCTATATCTATATCTATCTATCTATCTATCTATCTATCTATCTATCTATCTATCTATCTATCTATCTATCTATATATATCTATATATATATATATATATATATATATATATATATATATATATATATATATATATATATATATATATATATATATATATATATATATATATATATATATATATATATATATATATATATATATATATATATGTATATATATATATATATATTTTTTTTTTTTTTTTATTTTTTTTTTTTTTCAATGTCAGAATTTAAACATATAGTATATAAAAAGACACTTACACTTTTGTTTCTCACAGTTTGACATGAAATCAACCTAAACTATTCCTGTTTTAGGCCAATTAGAATTACAAAAATGATTTATATTTGCTAAATGCCAGAATAATAAGAGAAGGATTTTTTTTTTAAAACAATTTTTCATGATTTTTTTCAACATCAGAAGTCTACATACAATATATAAAAAGGCACTTACACTTTTATTTCTCAGTGTTTGACATGAAATCAGACTAAACTTTTACTGTTTTTAGGTTAATTAGAATTACCAAAATTATTTCTATTTGCAAATATTCTTTTTTTCAACAGAAGTTTACATACAGTAAGATTACAATGACTTTAAAGTATCTGGGAAAACCTAGATGTTGATGATGTCGCTGATAATGTCATTGGAATAATGACAGAAGGATTTTTAAAACAATTTTTCATGACTTTTTTCAACCTCAGAAGTTTACATACAGTAAGATTGTGATGACTTTAAATGATTTTGGAAAAACCAGATGATGATGAAGTCGTTGGTCATGTCATTGGAAGCGTCTGATTGGTTTATTAACAATATTTGAGTTAATTAGAGACACAGCTGTGGATGTGTTTGGACTGAAACACACTGCTTCTTTGTGCAACATCATGGGAAAGTCGAAAGAAATCGGCCACTTCTGACAGCTAACATTCAAAATCCTGTGGAAAAGTTACACAATACGCAATATTCGGAGCATGAAATCCCGTTGTCAGCGGCGACAGCTTGTATTAAGTCAGTGTAATTCTCTATAGATAAATACACATTAACCATATGTGAGAAGAAATCAACATACTTTCTTTTGTCTTGTAAAAAATGTGCTATGGGACCATTCAAATCAGCAGTTTTTCATCAGACAGAGGGATTTTGGCTCCGTCCTGGACCCCAAAGCCCCCCGCCCCGCCCTCGTACAGCTGTGTAATACTGCAGAGACCCCCACACCCTCCCGCCGCACATGTAACACATACTTTTCAATGAACGCACTCAATCGAACACACATGTACACGAGCGATGGTAACTGTAGTACACGCAGTTGTCTTTTTGTGTATGGGATGAAAAGTAGTAGTAGGGCTAGTTGTTTTAAAGTAGTATCGTGAGTCGTCGTCGTTGGGTCCTTGGGCAAGACACTTAACCCCCGCGTGCACTAGTGAGGGAGTGGTTCCTTGATGTAAAGAGCCTTGAAAAGTACTATATAAAATACTACATAAAAATGAGACCGAGTAGTAGTAGTAGGTGTAGTGGTAGTGACAGCAGTAGTAGTAATAGTAGTAGATGTAGTAATAGTAACAGCAGCAGTAGTAGTAATAGTAGTAGATGTAGTAATAGTAACAGCAGCAGTAGTAGTAATAGTAGTAAATGTAGTGATAGCCACAGTGTAGTAGTAGTAGTAGTAGTAGTAGTAGTAGTAGCAATAGTAGTTGATGTAACAGTAGCAGCAGTAGTACTAGTAGTAGAAGATGTAGTAATAGCAACAACAACAGTAGTAGTAGTAGTAATAGTAGTAGATGTAATAATAGTAACAGCAGCAATAGTAGTAATAGTAGTAGATGTAGTGATAGCCACAGCGTAGTAGTAGTAGTAGTAGTAGTAGTAGTAGTAGTAGTAGTAGTAGTAGTAGTAGTAGTAGTAGTAGTAGATGTAGCAGTAGCAGCAGTAGTACTAGTAGTAGTAGTAGATGTAGTAATAGCAACAACAGTAGTAGTCATAGTAGTAGTAGTAATAGTAGTAGATGTAGTAATAGTAACAGCAGCAATAGTAGTAATAGTAGTAGATGTAGTGATAGCCACAGCGTAGTAGTAGTAGTAGAAGTAGTAGTAGTAGGTAGTAGTAGTAGTAGTAGTAGTAGTAGTAGATGTAGCAGTAGCAGCAGTAGTACTAGTAGTAGTAGTAGTAGTAGTAGTAGTAGCAGTAGTTAGTAGCAGTACTAGTAGCAGTAGTAGTCGTAGTAATAGCAGTAGTAGTAGTAGTGATAGTAGTAGCAAACAACAGTAGTAGTCATAGTAGTAGTAGTAGTAGTAGTAATAGTGGATGTAGTATTAGCAACAGCAGTAGTAGTAGTAGTAGTAGTAGTAGTAGTAGTAGTAGTAGTGGACTGAAGCACATTGTAGCAGCAGTAACCTCGTTAGCACAAATTCAAGCTAGTACTAGTAAATAATACTTTTTATGAATACTTTTAGTTAAAATGTTAGCTGTAGCAGGCCACATGAAGGTTGTGGAGTCATTTCCTGCTCTTGGCACAGAAAACTTTCATTGTTTTTGTAATTACTGCTTCATTGTACATGTGACTATAGATCAATTTGAGTATCTAGTTGTGTAAAGTATTTTTTGTAGTATCAGTAGAGTCGATGGATTCTTCTAGACCAACTTCTGTACTACGAGGGTCCTGCTAGCAAAAGAAAGTACCACTTGTAGTAGTTAGAAGCAGCCATATAGTTTTAGTATTTTGTATTTATTTATACTTCAACAGTATTTCCACAAATATATTCGTTCTTTGGCGTCAGATTTGCGTGTTTGCGTACTATCTCGTTCTCATTCAGATGCAGCGTGGGGGCGGCGGGACATAGCTGCACATTCCCCTCATAATGGGCCCTGTGTTTGGGCATCGTGGGCCTTAAACGGTGCCACACGGTCACTGTTGCCGAGTGGGTGAGGGACGATGACAAAGATCTCGCTCCGACAGAGAATGAACTGTCCCGGGAACAAAGGCAGGACTGTGAGGGACAAACGGGGACAGAGACGTTTGGAGACCAGGTCAAACGAGGAGTGGACAGCGACAAGAGACGTAGCCGCAGCAGAGTCGGGTTTAGTTTTGTAGATTTGGGAAATATTATAATGGGGAATCTGTGTTGGAAATTAGGAGTAACTTGGTGGATTTGGGATTTGAGGAGATGAAGTCAGTGAAGGTACGTCAACCGAAAACCAATATGTGATCTGGGAATATTTGGTAAGATTGTATTAATTTAATTCAATTTTGTAAAGAATTATTTTAGTTTATTATAGGTTGCATATACACTTTTTGGTTGCATTTTTTTCCCGGTCAGCTCCCCTGTTCTTGTAAAAAGTTTCATTTTATTTTTACTTTTTTAATATAACAAAATGGGATGAGACCAAGGAATATGGTACAGTACAGTGAGGAAAAGCACTTTTAAGGGTCTTTGTGCAGAAATGGACAAGCCCATGTGTAAAAGGGAAAGATGTATAAACAAAATAAAAATTAAATCAAAAAATTAAAATATTAAAAATAAATAAATACATTAAATAGTAATAATAATAATAATAATAATGATGATGATAATAATAATAAATATTAATGACATATTTAATAATATATATTAATAAAAATATTTAAAAATAATAATAATTCATTTTTGTCAGATTTTTTATATGTGGCACTGTGCGTACTTTAAGTTAAAATAAGTATGAGATTCAAAAATCAACTTTTAGGACAAAAGTTATGTAAAGATGTAGCGTTTTAGTGTTTGGCATTTTACTTTTTTCCTACTACAAGAATACTACAGTTTACAATTATAATGTTATGATAACTTAACATAAATATAACTGCGTAATGTGTATGTAAATCTACAGTGTACTACTTTTCAACGTAAGGATCATGTATTTTATTTAAATATTATAATAAACAACAATATGGTAAATGGTTACATTTTTATATAGAGTTTTCTATCTTTAAGGCACTTAAAGCACTTTACATCAAGGAACCACTCACACATTCATACACCAGAGTACACAGACACTAGGGGTAAGGTGGGTTAAGTGTCTTGCCCAAGGACACAACAACAGCTCCATGGACACCTCTCTGTACATAGTAATCAAAGCAGAGCTCGCAATGAGGTAAGTCGGTAAGATATAAAATACAATAATCATCCCAGATTATTGCACAGAATGGTCAATGACGAGATGGATAGTTATTTAATGGAAAAAATCTGTAATATTGTAAATCATATTTTAACTCCTCGATCCGTTTCTTTCCTCTTAGTCCAACTCCTGAAGTCTTCGGACCTGAGTCGCCACAGTCTGCTTTACCTGAAGGAGATCGGACATGGCTGGTTTGGGAAGGTAGGTCTTTGAACGCACCACCACGCACATGATAGGACTGATGATTTCACGGCTGTCTGTAGAGTTATAACTTAGCTCAGTTGTTTGACTCAACTGGACAAAACGTTGTAGGATGAAGACGTTTCGCTGCTCATCCAAGCCGCGGCTTGGATGAGCAGCGAAACGTCTTCATCCTACAACGTTTTGTCCAGTTTGACAGATTTAAACCTCATATTTATGCCACAAATATAACTATAAAGTGCATATATAAACAGGCATCGCTAACCTGCTAGCCGCCGCTTTCCAAACAGGACGTGAGCATGGACGCACTTCCAGCTCCATCAATTCTGGCTCCAGTTCGCTTTCTATTGAAAATCTGTGGCCCCTCTCTCTGTCAGACTCATGATTCTGGTCTTAAAATGTTCCGCTCTAGCGTTAGCAACAGGTGTGATTGACAGCTTTGCTAATCGCTCGCTCCCCGCTAAACCAGTGGTGCAGGTGGGAAGGGGCGTCATCTTCAATAACCTCGCTCCGGATTGGCTCTTTGGTTGCTATGATACTCGTGGTCGGAATTCCAAATATGCCACTCGGCTCCAAAAATTCGCGGCTATAACTGCTCTAGCCTCGATTAGCTTCATTTGACTGAAGCTAAACGCTGTGGGTGATGTCACTTTTACTCCACTTCTTTAGACAATCTATGGCTGTAACGTACCTCTGTCTAGTCTATTACTTAATATTGCCTTGTCTAAAATGTTCCACAGCATGGCATTAAACCTGTGTACTGTAATGGAAGTAGAGAGGAGAGGCTACCGCTTACACTAAGACTGCATGTTTTTGGTCACTTCTTTAAAGCAATAAAAACTTCAGCTGCATGATGAAACAAACACCCCTTTAAAGCGCTTTAATGCCCTACAGTGGAACATTCCAAGCAAAGCAAAAACATCAGCCTGGAGACAAACAGGCAGTGAACCACCCACTGGAAAAGTAGTGACATAGTGTGGCTTTAATCCTGCAGCATTAGCCTCAGTTTAGACCTGATTTGTCATGGTTTGAGTCATCAGTTTTAATTTTACAGTTAAAATGTAGTAGTATAGATTTATTATTATTATTTATTATTATTATTATTATTATTATTATTATTATTATTATTATTATTATTATTATTATCATTATTATTATCATTATTATTATCATTATTATTATTATTATTATTTACCCCCCGTTTTTTTTATTTTTTTATTTTATTTTATTTTTTTTCTTATTTATCCCTTGTGAGCTTAAGTCATGTTCTAACGCCGTTACCCTCCTTAAAAACAGGCCTGGAGTTGTGTTTTGTTTCATTCACACATGTAGGAGTCACACTTTATTATTAGTTTGCTACATCTCCAAAGCTCAAAACGCTCTGTTCCACCTTGTGATGTCATGAAGTGGCAGTTTTCATGTTAACATCGACCTTTTACCTTTAGTTCATTAGAGATAAGTGGCAATTCCAGCGCTGAAAGTATCCAAATGATTCTAGTGAAGGTGTGCGGAGTTTAAAATCACAGTGGAGCACTTCTTGTATCACCACTTGATGACATCACAAGGTGTGCTCTTTTCTCTGTATAAAATTTGTTTTACTGACTTCAGCCCATGTTTACAATAACGTCATGTCTCTCTCTTGTCTGTCCCATCTCATGACTCGTCGTCTTTTCATCTGCGACTGGTACGTTCATTGTTGTGTCCTTACGTGTGTGTGTGTGTGTGTACCCATCGTCTTTTGTGTACTTTTATACTGTCACCTTTGTGTGTGCGTGTCCCATCGTCTCCATGTGTCTCTGCGTGTCTCTCCTCAGTTTTACTGGGGGAGGTGCACTCCGGACTGAAAACCACGCAAGTCGTCATCAAGGAGCTCAAGTCCAGCGCCGGCGTTCATGACCAGATGCACTTCCTGGAGGAGGCTCAGGCATTTCGGTAAAAAAAATTCATAAATAATAAATATATATATATATATATATATATAATAATATGAATACGTGATTCAATTAGCTTATTATTTATTTATTTATGAATGTATTGTTATTCATTTCAGACACAAATCTTATTCTGTCAAAAAAAAGAAAAAAGAAAAAAAAAAATCTATATTCTACAGTTATTACTATTAAAACTATAGCTGTGTGTATTTGATTTAAAAAAAAATAATAATAATAATAAAATAAAATAATAATAATTGAAAATCACTTTTGGCAACTGAATAGGTGAATTTACAAGCCTTATCCATTTATTTTTATTTTATTTTATTTTTTTTTTTATGGAACTACTCTAGTAAAAAAAAAAAAAAAAATTGATTTTGGTTTTTTTTTTTCTATTTGAATACATTTTATTTTCGATAAAATGTATTCAAATTATGAAAAAAAAAAAGAGCAATTAAGAAAATAAAACTGGAGATCAAAGTGCGTACGTCGCAGTGGGTGTGTCCCGATGGAGGTGAAAACGGGGGTTGATCGGCAAAATGGCGTCTTGAAAATAAGCGATTAAACATTACTCAAACATGAATCACCCCAAACACAACTTCAGAGGGTCAATGAGAAGAAAACGACTATAACATGGTTCAAATCTTTGCATAATGAGCCGGCTTTAATCAAATCAAAATCTGAATTTGAACAGACGCCATTGACAAACAGAAGAATCCCCTTTTTCTTAGTCTTATTCTGCATAAAAACTGCTCATCCTGCAGTTTAGATCTGCACAAACATGTTCTGAAATGTGATTCTTATGTATTCGCTTCATATTTCAGTTCAGTCAGTTCTTTTTGTCATTGCTTCTGGACATGTTTAAATGTGAATCCTGTTATAAAAACAAAATTTCAAACCTAATCACCGTGGCAATGCTTGTCAGAAAAATCGCAACTAGATACGTTTCCCACTTCACTAAAACATCTTGCAAAGGATAAAGTACAAGCCATTTGAACCCAGTGAACCATTTTATGTCAGTGTATCTTATTTTGCAGATAGTATTTTTAAAAGTACTATAAAATGTGACATATATTTCAATTTAAAGCTCAAAATAAGTGAAGGAAATGTTAAAGAAATGTTATTCCCAGTCGACAAAATCCCAACTTTTTGAGTCAAATGTTGTCTAAAGATTATGTTTGTCTGTTTGTGTGTTTACTTCTGTTATTTTTTCGTGTATTTGTGTGTCGTGGGGTGTGTTGTCCCAGGCCCCAGGGTCTTAGGGGCCTAGAACTTGACCCTCTTCCTATTAATTTACATTAGAGGGGGGCCCGTGTGAGGTTTCTTGCCCCGGCCCCCCAAAATTTCTGTCGACGGGCCTGTTCGTAGTAGCCCGTTTCACAATTTTCTTCAATTAGCCTCAACAATATTCCATATCTGAACAGATCTGATCATATCTGTTTGTGTCGCCCCCCTCAGGTCCCTGCAGCACCCGGCTCTGCTGCAGTGTCTGGCCCAGTGCACAGAGGTCACTCCCTACCTCCTCGTGATGGAGTTCTGCCCCCTGGTGAGTCATTATCGCCGCTAAAACTAAACCACGGGGATAGAATTGATGCTTGATGGCAAAGTGTGAAGTAAATTTAATTAAAGCCATTACTTATTCTGCGTACGCTGCATTTGCTGACCCCTGGTGGTCTGACACTGAAACTAAATGAGTAACATCTTTGATTTGGAAGACTTACATGTGTTAATTACTAACCTCTGATACTGCTGTTGTCTTAAACTTGTACACCTAACACTGATAGTTTTAGTATTTAGTATGAAGTACAACTAGTGAAGTACTGTATTTAGGTAGAATTTTTTTTAATTTAATTTTAAATTTTTTTTTTTTTTAAGCCAGAGGTGGGACCAAGTCACAGACAGGCAGTGGTGGAAGATAATGAAGTACTAGTAAAGTACTGCACTTAAGTAGAATTTTATGTATCTGTAGTTTGCTTAACTACAGTTTACAGTGGATACTTTTTACGTTTACTTCACTACGTTTGACAGCAGGTATTGGTACTATATAACTCCACTACATGTTTGAACTGAGCTGAAAAGTAAAAAGTACTTTTCGGATGATTTGAGGAGTTATTTTTACTGTGTTTGTGGTAACATCCTGACTAAAGAGTTCGAGCTCAAACTTTGGCTTTGAGCAAAAATAAATACGTAAAATTTATAAGAAAAAATTTATACTTTTACTTAAGTATTACAAAATTGAGTACTTCATCCACTACTGTGCATTCTTTTTCATTAGAGTAATAAGTAATTTAAACTACAAAGTACAATCTGTGATCAGTAAGTCGTGGATTTCTGGATGATTTTGAAGACCCAAGTAGTAGTAGGGAAAAGTAGTAAGGAAATTAAGTGTCCTGCGCTGCCCCCTGGTGGTGAATCTGTGTACCATCTCTCTGTGTTGTTGCCAGGGCGACGTGAAGGGCTACCTGCGCAGCTGCCGAGGGTCAGAGGTCATGACCCCTGAGCCCCTCATGCTCCAGAGAATGGCCTGTGACATCGCCTCGGGACTGATGCACATGCACAAACACAACTTCACTCACGGGTAAGAAGGACTCGTAAGGACCAGCAGTGAGCGACGACGGGAGCAGGGATTGAAACCGTAAACCGTTTTGTTAGAGGGCAAACGGCTCGACTCTGTTAGCTTCTGTGGATCATAATAATGGACAGAAAGAAACTGAATTGGTGATTTCCTGAAACAATATCCTGGTGCTGCCTGAGTGCTGCTCAAAACTCCAGCATCAGTGATTTTGTTGCAGGCGATGACTTCTGACTCCAGACAGGCCAAGGACTCAAATAAATGCATTTATTTTTCTTATTTTTTCACTGGAGTATTTGTTAAAGCAGTATTTCTTTGACACAGGGATCTGGCGTTGAGGAACTGTCTGCTGACCGCTGATGTTTCGGTGAAGATCGGAGACTACGGGCTGTCCCACGCAAAGTACAAGGTATTTGCTATAATAATCTGTGGAAACTCAAGTTGAAGGTTCAGTTCCCAGGGTTGTGTGGAGTTTGCATGTTCTTTCAGTGTCTGGATTGTTTTTGTTCCAGGTATTGCAATTTCTCCAAAAATCCCAGAGGTACTTACTCTTGACCAAAGTCTTGGCTCAGTATCTGCACCTAATGCTTCGTATTTGTTACTAATGCGTTAGTCTGATACATGGCTTTTCCAGACATTCAGAGTCACTTACAATTTCATGCAATATTCATTCATGCTATATTCACTGATGGTAAGTTAATACTGTAGCCACAGCTGCCCCGGGACAGACTGACATGAGTAAAACTCCCAATCCGCACCATCAGCCCTTCCGACCACATTCATACCAGGCGAGATGGGTGAAGTGTCGTGGTTATGGGCACAGAAATAGTTTTGCCACCTGATATTCCCAGTGGTTTCCCGTCCAAGTAAGGAAAGGCAAGTTTATTTGTACAGCACAGGTCGTACTTAAAGTGATGCAAAGTGCTTTACAGAATAAGAAAGACAATAAAATCAAAAACATAAATAATCATCATAAAATTAACTTTAAAAGAGAAGAGTGCAGTTAAAAACCTTTCAGTCACATGCACAGCTGAACAGAACACCTGGTTTGGTCCTGTGCTAGTCCTGGTTTAGTCCTGGTTTAGTCCTGGCTTAGTCCTGGCTTTTGTCCTGGTTTAATCCTGGTTTTTGTCCTGTTTTTGTCCTGGTTTAGTCCTAGTTTACTCCATGTTTGAGTCCTGTTTTAGTCCTGGTTTAGTCCTTGTTTAGTCCTATTTTACTCCATGTTTAGTCCCAGTTTAGTCCTGTTTGAGTCTTGTTTTGGTCCTGGTTTAGTCCTAGTTTACTCCATGTTTAGTCCTATTTTAGTCCTGGTTTACTTCTGGTTTATTCCTGACTCTGGGTACCATCAGGAGGCTAGTCCCTGAAGTCCTCAAACTGCGAGATGGTTCATATGGGACTAACATGTCGGAGACGTACTTTGGTGAAGTGTCTCGGGCTACGGCCACTGGCGCCCCACTGTGGCGCTTGGTATTCCCAGCAGTCTCCCATCCAAGTACTAACCAGGCCCAGTTTTACTTAGCTCCTGAGATCGAATGAGATCAGACTTTGACAAGGACAACAGTTTCTGGATTGAATGTGCTCTGTTAAATATATTATTCCATAACAAACAATGCAATCATAAATGATAATTCCTGAATGAATGATAGAAAGAGCAGTGGCTGTAGTCAAGTCTTATCTTCACTACAGTTGACTTATTTGAACCAGCCTTTAGTGACTCAGTCTTGACTCAAAAACTAGTCCCAAAAGTTGCAATACAAGTCTTTCTTCACAGTAGGTTTGTCCCAGTACTGACTATATCAACTTATAGTTCAATATATAGAAGCTGGAACAATATATATCTGAGGCTCTTGAGATATGTACACTTTCTTTGTAAAAATGGGGAGATTTTGGGTATTTTTGTTGCAAAACGATCAGACTTGAGCTGCAGATGGTTAAGTAAATAAGTTCTATGGCGACTTATTGCTTCATTCTGCCATTTATGTGTTGCATCTCAGGTCTTTTGAATGATACTGTCTATTTAAAAAAACAGTTTTACCCTGCTTTGTGTCAGTGGTATAAAGTAGTTGCAGTATTATCATCTATCGCACTGTTTCTAGAAATATATTGTTCTTCAAAATACGATATCATGACAGGCCTAAGTCATACATAGCGTAATGTATTTTCATCTTTCAGGACGATTACTACGTGACCTCAGATCAGATGTACGTCCCGTTGAGATGGATCGCTCCTGAACTCATCGACGAGGTGCACGGAAACCTGCTAGTGGCCGACCAGACTCTACAGAGCAACATATGGTAAAATCGCGTCATAATAACACTAGACGTATTCTGCCTCTACTAGTGTTTGGGAACTAGCTTCTCCAATAAACATCTTAGAGCTTAGATCCAGAATTTCCAATGTAAACCAACTTAAAGTGCCTCAAATGAGTTTATAGAGCAAGCTAACATCTTATAATGTTACAATACTTACAAATATTTGCATCAAAATGGCTTAAATACTATGGAAAGTGACCACGCTGTTGAAAAGTCTGGCAGCTACGGTAACTTTGAGTAGACAAAACAGATGAACTCAAAACAGAAATACCTTTATCCACTGGGGGCAGGACAAGAACATAGGCTAAATCGTGTTATGAAATGGATTTGAGTGATAATGGTTGGCGTGTGGTTGCAGAAACAGTTTAGGGGCTAATATCTGTCTGTGCAGGTCTCTGGGCGTTACGATCTGGGAGCTGTTTGAGTTGGCGAATCAGCCCTACAGACACTACTCGGACAGACAGTGCTCACCTACGCCTTGAGGGAACAACAGCTGAGACTGCCCCGCCCACTGCTCAAAGTCCCCCTGTCCGAGCGCTGGTATGTCGCACTCACCGAGGGGGGAATACTTTTGCGAGAATGTTTCATTGTCATTTTTCTGAAAAGGATTATAGTTGTACATTTACACAACACAAACTAATTCTAGATTTACATGCATTGCAGAACATTTAATTGAATTGTATGTATATAGTACATTTAAAAAGCTTCAGCTGTCCAAAGTACTTCAAGTCAACATAAAAAACAAATACACAGATAATACAAAACATAGGGAATGAGCAATAAAACACCAAGATATCCTGTCTTACTAGTGTTAAATAGGAAATGCCCAAACTGCCAAATACGGCCCTCAGCCCAATTTTTCTTGGCCCTCAAGCTTCCCGTTGGCCCGTATTACCTATTTCTGAAAATCTACTTACTGCTCATCTCAAATATTTAGTGTGTCCCAGGATGTAGCATGAATAAAGGTCGAGTGGTTCAGTCTAACTTGTAATAATAACACAGATTTGAAGTATTCACTGTATTGGCGACCAGTCTATGGTCCTCAATCGACCCTCGGCTTTGTCTGTGCTTTTAAGTTGTGGCCCTTAATGAGAAAAGTTTGGACAACCCTAGTCTAAACTAAACTAATGGGGTGAACTGCAGAGGCTTTTATATTACCTACATATACATACATATCTTTGAGGCCTTTGCGATATATTATTTGCAAGTGCAACTGTAAAAAAAAAAGATTAAGGTTTGGTTGATATTAATCTAAAAACCACCAAAAATAATATTGTATGTGCAGTGCTGTCTGGATATAATGCACAAAATCAATAATCGAGCTTACAAAGTCTGCTCTTTGCATCCATAGAATGTCTTGCACGTTTTCCCACTAACAGCAAAGACTAATAGCTATGGATCAGACCTGGACCACTGAGGGTTTACACAGACATTTTCCCACTAATGTTAAGAAAGTATTTACAGTATATTATTATTTGCGTTTACAGACGTTTTAGTTGAAACAAAAATATCATTCAATTACTTGTTTTTGCTTGCACTCATTTAGTTAAGCTTCACACTATTATAACAACTGGCCTGAAGTTCCTGAGTTGTACAGAATCGTACAACTCAGGAACTTCTGCAAAATCGACTTTTTAGAGCTTTTAATCGTGTTATAGTTGTTTCCCTGCACCGTTTATTCGCCTGAATGTTTGGAGTGATTTGTGCACGGTTGCGCAGTCTTTAATTGTTTATTTTCAAAACATTTTGCCAAAGACGTGGATTCATTTATAGTCTTTATTATAATATGTCTGTCTTCAGGTATGAGGTGATGCAGTTCTGTTGGCTGCAGCCTGACCAGCGCCCCACAGCTGAAGAGGTCCACCTGCTGCTCAGTTATCTTTGTGCTAAAGGAGCTAGCGAAGCCGAGGAGGACTTTGAACGCCGCTGGAACTCCCTCCGTCCCAACAACAGCCACACCGCTTTCTGTAGCGCCAATCGGGACCACCACCACGCCCCCTCCTCCTTCCCTCTACTCGAAAACTTTACTTCTGCGGATGGCTACCACTCCGAATCAGGAGACGACATTTTAACCGTGACAGAAACTAGCCATGGTTAAACTTTGAGTACAAATGGGAGCAAGCCAGAGCTGCCGAGTCGGTAAAATCAAGTCGACCATCATTGTCAAGACGCATTTTACCCACCAGGGGGCATTGTTGGAAGCTGCCCATCTGACAGCATGGGCCATGGTGTTTCTTTTCTCCCCACTTACTACCAATCAAAACACCTCCACGCTCCAAGTGTACTTCCTGTTCTGAGTGCCCATAGCCCATCAGTTGGTAGTGAGTATTACATACGGATTGAAGAGCCAGTAGACTGCAATATGGATCCCGATTATGCGATGTGCTCGTATAGCCCGGAATACCAAGGCAGCAGTGGAAGCTTTTTGACAGGAAGTGCCGAATCGGGCGAGTGCATCGTTTGTCCCTCGCAAAAAAACATGGCTCCTTACTGGACCGCGAATAAATCCGATGTTTACGATTCAAATGATTCAAGTCCTGCAATATCTTTGACGATGGAACCGCTTATGGGCCAAATTTCAGACGCTAGCCCGCTACAGCCATGGCAGTCAAGTCACTATGTTTCCTACAAGGACCAAGATGGCGGCTACTACTACGAGCAATCGCCGCCAGATCTGTATTTGATTGGAAGGGAGCATCATCAAGAAAGTTGGGGTTCGCGAAGTTTGCGTCAAGCTTTGGGCGATTTCGAAAGTCCGTTGCGTATTTCTCCCACAGCGAGCACGCCACCTCAGCAAGCGTTTAGAGACACATATCTAGACACAACCCATGCATCTGTAATTGGGAAAAATATGACGGGAGGCTACTACGATATGATGGGGTCTTTACGAAAAACGATGCCAAGCCATAGTAAACACAACTCCATCAGTATCAACATGGAAACGGAAGGAGCGCTTTACATTGGACACCAAGACAGCGAAACTGAAGATGACGAAGAAGATATATTTATAGAGAGACACACGTGCAACACATGGCCTTCGAAACATCGCCATAGCAACCACCACAACAGACGCGCTAGCCATAGTTGTCGACAAGATGCGTATGTCGATTTCCACTACACAATGCCAACTACCGACATTGAAGACTCATGGCCAGAAGATCATAATATCCAAGCTTATCACTCGTTGCCAAAACAAGTGGAGTACCTCGAACCACGCCTCGGCAAAGACAACAGCGCTTGCCTTAATTTAAGTAAGTACCACCCGATAGTGCCCCAAGACAACGATGCCTACGTCTACCTGTGCCATCAAAGTGAAAATCCATCTGAATGCTGCCACTCGCATTTCGTCGACCCCCTTACTGGCTTGCTAGTGCGAAACAATACATTTATTCATAGTTATACCCCTCACAGCAGCTACACCCAAGACAAAGCCATTGACGTCCAGTCTAACGATGAAATGATCAATCTATCTCCAGCACCGGGAGGTCCAGTTGTGCCCAAACTTACCCATAACAAGATGGTGGACGCCGAAGAGCAGTATGTTGAACTTTCTTGCGATAATACACCTTTGAAAGAGAGGAAGGATGATGTCGTCAAGGAGATTGCGCATAAACAAGTTGAGGCCAAGATGGAGGACATAGTTCTTGCTCAGAAATCGCCACCTCCTGCTGATAACATGCACGTAATGGTTTCAGATCCACAGTCGGAGTTGAGTCAAAATGTTGATAGCGGTATGGACGGTGGTAGGTCGAGCGTTAGTCTTGCTGATATTTTGGATTGCAGTGATGAAGATGAGGAAGACACCACAGACGATATCACCGATATAACTTCTGGCATTTTTGTTGACGAATCTAGTGAAATGACCGTGTCTCCAGCTTTCAAATCACTTCAGAAACAAGTTGGGACCCCCGATTCGATGGATTCAATGGACTTACCCTCCACAGCTGGATCTTGCGAAGGTTTAAGTCCTGCTTCGTCTCATCCCTCGAATTCTCCCAAAGCTATGGACAGCGGATATGATACAGAAAATAACGAAAGTCCAGAATTTGTCCCCAAAGAACCTCACGAAACCAGAGACCAAGCAATGAATAATTTGAACGCGAGTCTTGAGGAAGCTGAGGCGGTCGTCAAGGAATTTCAAATTGAAGATACAGATGATGAAGCCAAATTAGATCAAGATTTAGTCCTGGAAACTCCTCAAAAAGGCGAAGAAATGTTGCAACCGCTAAGCGAGAGCACGCCATATCGAGATTCAGCATATTTTTCGGATTACGAGAACGAGCGACATGCAAAGGATGATTTACAAGGAAGCAGGGAAGAGGAAATTGAAATTGAAGAACACAAAAGCCAAGAAGGAGAGGGATTTCTAGACACTGAGGTGAATAAAGACCTAAAAATAGACCAAGAAACTGATGGGAACTCATTGGAGCTAGACTCAGTGGAGGGGGCATTGGATGAGTGGCCATCCCAAGAAGAGGGTTCAAATTTTGGGGACTGGGCAGCCGAAGTGGTGGGAGCCATGGAGGAAGCGATTGGCGCTCTTAACGTGGACTCCAGTTCCAATATCAAAGACGATGTTGAAGAAAAGAGCAAGGATGACGCCACAGAAGAAGTTAAGTCAGTAAAATGTTCAAATAATGCAGGGGGAGCTAGTGAAATGATGCACGTTTTGCCCAAAGATGAAGTGGCGTTACAGAAAAACGCACACATTCGGCGTTTGTCATCTTCATCGTCATCATCTTCTCCCTCTACTCCACCCCCGCCCCTCTCTGCCGCCGACACATACGACTACGAAGACGAGACAGACAGCGATGATTCAGAAGAGGAAGAAGTTCGAACCTTTAACGACCAAAGCGGAGGGGAGGATAGCGAGGATGAGTGCCACGCTGTTCCTATTATAATCAGCGATGACAGTGACGCCCAAAATCTCAAAAGCCTCCTGAAGATGCCCACGCTGCTAACGACAGAGAGCATACAGGAAGTACTGGACGGCAAGAAGAAAACAGTGTCCTTCTTTGATGATGTCACAGTCTACTTGTTTGACCAGGTGGGTCTGGAGAAGCTTTTGTAATATCTCTGTTTTTATAATGTGAAACAAGCATTAAAGGTGCACTATGTAACTTTTCTGAGGGAGGGCACACCACCTGCTTGCTCTAAGGAGACAAGCAGGTGATGGTCAAGTAACAGGTCAGATCTGTGGAGTGGCAACAGCCCCCCAACAGTAAAAATGCTTGTTTTTCAGGGTATTTACTAGGAAAAAAAACGCATGTAAATGAATTCATTCTTGACAAAGCAATATAACATCTCCATGGGAACAAGCACATGGCAGACAATACACCAGAAAAGTTGCATAGTGCCTCTTTAATTAGTCCATTTGTAGAGATGATAAAATTAAATGGAAAAACTATAGTTGTGTTGTAAAAAAAAGAATGCTAGATCACCTTTATCTTATATACTAGATTCATTTTAAACATAGCATGAATAAAATGTGTCAATGTTTATTCTTAATGTTGTTTTTTGTCGTCTTTAGGAGAGTCCCACAAAAGAACTGGCTGTGCACGGGTTCGCCCTGGCTTCAGAAGGTCAAAGTTCACGTGTTAATGCCTCAGACGATTCTTCAGACGGAAATGTCTCAGAGGAGAGTGAGTATAATTACATCCACTTACACCTCCATTTAAACAACCTCTTAACCACAGTGTAAGGCAAAGCTTTCACTCGGGGATGGAGAGCTTTTGAATAACAGCTTATAGATGGCACACTCTCACATGGTTTTCATAATAGACACTTAAAAGAAAAAAAAAAAAGGATTGACCCAGTATTGTCTGTTATGGATGCCATTTTGAGGACTTTTTGAAGAGTTTATTAGCTATATCGACTTATCGTTCAATACACGAGTACGTTTCTTTGCAAAACTGGCGATTTTGAGTATTTTTGTTGTAATATGATAAGATTTGAGCTGTAGAGTTACCATGGTGACATAATAACACCGTAGCACATTAGCAAACACCGGCGAAAGTTTAAGATGGTCAGAAAACTCAACGAAATGGATTTAAACTAAACATTTTCAGGAAACTGTTATCAATACAATCGTAGAGGGGGAATAAGTCTCTTTTATGGATAAATATTGGTACATTCTGCTGCAGCTCTTGTCTTTTCATGAAACAGTTTATTTAAAAATGGTTCACTGAGATTATCTTGGGTTATTTAAAGTTTTAATATTATCGTTTATCGCCATATTTCTCCGTGGCGATATACCGTGTTTCAAAATGTGTTATCGTGACAGGGTTAGAGTTCATTTGCAGAAACAGATAAGTGTCATTTGAAAGTCATCGGAGGCTTGCACTGATATTTCCAAAAGCCAAGTGCATTTTTACTGCTATTAAAAGGACGATTTTCAAGGAAGCAGGGAAGAGGAAATTGAAAGTGAAAAACGCAAAAGCTTTTCTAGACACTGAGGTGAATAAAGACCTAAAAGTAGACCAAGAAACTGATGGGAACTCGTTGGAGCTAGACTCAGTAGAGAGGGCATTGGATAAGTGGTTCAAATTTTGAGGACTGGGCGGCCGATGGAGGAATCGATTGGAGCAATATCAAAGACAATGTTGAAGAAGAGAGTAAGGATGAAGCCACAGAAGAAGTTAAGTCAGTAAAATGTCCAAATAATGCAGGGGACGCTTGTGAAATGATGCACGTTTGTGCCCAAAGATGAAGTGGCATTATTAAAAAACGCACACATTCATCATCAGAGGCTTGTAGTTTACTCTTAGAAAAGTGATATCTCCAAAAAACAAATGCCTTTTACTGCTTTTAAAACGTTATTTCATCCTTTCTTGATAAAATCCATTATACATCACTGAAAAACACTTTTTGGCAGATTTCCAAAACAGAGATACAGCATCTCTTTTTGCTATTCAATTCTTCTCTATTTAGTTTTGAGTTGTCATGACAACAATCCTTATATTTCACCCATTGAAACACATTAAAAGTAGTGACCAGACTTCCGACTTTTCGCTATATTGATCCATCCATATCTTTTCAAACAGATATAAGGCAGTGACTTACACAGCCTTGTCAGAACCGAAGAAGTTACTTGGTTGAGAGTCGAAGAATGTACTTACTCTTAAAACACTTGTTCAGTTGACAGAATTCAGTTGTTTTTGCGATAGACTAACCTGCCTTTGAAATTTGAATTATTCTGGCTTAATAAACTGGAATGCAAAGGCTTTTTAGTGTATACGGTGGTCCCTTTTTTATCTTGGGGGTTGCGTTCTAAAAATAACCCGCAATAGGCGAAATCCACAAAGTATCATCTTTATTTTTTACAATTATTCTACATATTTCTTGTCTGTAAAACCCCTCACCACACACTTTATA
The DNA here is from genome assembly GCA_019594935.1 of Periophthalmus modestus. Lineage (NCBI taxonomy): Eukaryota > Metazoa > Chordata > Actinopteri > Gobiiformes > Gobiidae > Periophthalmus > Periophthalmus modestus. The sequence goes on along the minus strand of JAIEZT010000304.1, from coordinate 2,968,771 downwards.
CACTTTTCTCACACAGGCATTAACATTTTCTCACATTTCTCTCTTGTTTAAACTCTCTCAAAGTTCAAACCTTCGTATATTATCTCCCTCTTCCTCGATGATCTTTGCAAAAAGGTGAACCACGATATAGCGAGGGACAACTATATTGTGTCCTCCAAAGACGCAAGATATTGGAAACGCAGCAATATTTCTCTAACTGTTTTTGTTGTGTTTTTGTGGCTTGTCAGGTGCAGGATACGAATGGGACGATGACTTCTCTTTACTCCCACTGCCCACCTCTTCAACCACACCGGACTCTCCTCCTCCCCTCCCACCAAGACCTGTGTCCAGACCGGAGACGAGACCAGAGACGAGACCAGAGACGAGACCAGAGACGGGACCTGAAACCAGACCAGAGACCAGACCAGAGACCAGACCAGAGACCAGACCAGAGACCAGACCAGAGACCAGACCAGAGACCAGACCAGAGACCAGACCAGAGACCAGACCAGAGACCAGACCAGAGACCAGACCAGAGACCAGACCTGCAGCCAAACCCACCATCTCCAGATTCACAGTGTCTCCATCCCCCGTCTCTCGTTTCTCCATCACTCACATCTCCGACTCTGACGTGGACTCAATTGGAGGTGGGACATAGTTTCATTATTACTATTTATGCGCTGACAAACCTGCTAATATCATCACTTATTTATCCATGGGTTTCAGAAGGATGTTTGCCATGGCGGTTAACAATTTAAAACACACAATTCAGTACATATTTGCAATGTAAAAAAAAACTGAATGTATCTATGGTGCTAGTTTAATAAAAATGTAACTGTCCCATGTGACTTTTCATGTCAGACCGTGGGACACTTTTTGGATTACAGCATTAAACTTATATGTTTTTTAGATGAAGGTGTAGTTTTATTAAATACTGTTTACATGTTGCAAAAATAAATAAAATAAAATAAAATAAAAATATAAAATAAAAATAAAATAAAATAAAATAAAATAAAATAAAATAAAATAAAATAAAATAAAATAAAATAAAATAAAATAAAATAAAATAAAATAAAATAAAAATAAAATAAAATAAAATAAAAATAAAATCGAATAGCTGGAAAAAAAAAAAAAAAAAAACTGAGAGACTCAAAAGGTACGAAATAATTAAAAGCCTTCATAAATACAAAAAAAAATAAGAATAAATAAAAACTTTTCCGAGTTAACGCTGTGTTTTCTTGTTTTTCAGGCAGCAGTGAAGATGGAGATAAAGAGTGACCAACTTTGAAACAAAAGAAAAAAAAAAACAAACAAAAAAACGAAAGAATCGCATGACTTTTCACACTTTACCGTAACGTCAGGTTTTAGAAATACGACAGTGCCTCCTTCGTCTGTGGACACTTTAAAACCTACAATATTTAAAACAAAATATTTATTATAGAGATTAAGAGAAAAAGTAATATATTGCCAGATGTAAACACTCACTGAGGACGGGACCTATCTTTAAGTAAGTCTATTTTTGGAGCAAGAAACAACAGGGAAAGAGATTTAAGATTTATGAATATATGGAAGAGTGATGTCAACTTCGCAGTGGATTTTTCGCACTTTGAACATCGTTGTACAGACCCATAGACTTTTATAGGAGCTCACTATAAACCATCTTCATCATAAGTGAATAAGAAAACCGTCATATTGTTATTGGACTATGGACAGATGCAAGGAAAGAGAAAGGATGAAATAACAAAGTCAGTTTTCAGTTTGAATGTAATTATTTCATACATCAGATGCCCTTCCCTGAAGCAGCCGTTTCGATTTATCCAGGTTTGGAGCCACCTCAATTTGAGCGCTAATGTTTTCAAACTATTTCATATACTTAAATAAATACAAGCCATTTTAGCGGAGCGAAAGGATTAAAAATGACTAGTAATTTATTTAATTTTTTTGACATCAGATGCCCTCCCTGCAGATATCATTTCTATTTAACCAGGCTTGGAACTGCTTCAAACATTGAACAATTTTGACGCAATTGTTTTGACCTAATTTTTGCGTGAAAAAAAAAAAGATAAATTATTCATGTATGTTTATTTTTATTTATTTACTTAATTTATTATAATTTTTTTTTTTTACATCAGATGCCCTCCCTGAAGCAAGCGTTTTGATTTATCCAGGCTTGGGGTCGCCTCCAACAGTACACTGAACAATTTAGACACTAATGTTTTCAAATTACTTTATATTCTTAAATAATTCCAAGCCTTTTTAGGGGAGCAAAAGGATTCAAATTTATCTCTATTTTTTACATCAGATGCCCTCCCTGCAGCTATCATTTCTATTTAACCAGGCTGGGAACCACTTCAGCCAATTTTGATGCCATTGTTTTTACCTTATTTTGCATCATGAAATAATAACATATTACTACAAGTGAAAAAAAAAAAAAAAGTTACTGATTATTATTCATTTATGTTTACTTTTTTTTTTAAATCATTATTCTTATTTTTTTTAATTAATTAATTAATTTTTTATTTTATTTATTTATTTTATTTTTATTTATTTTTTTTACATCAGATGATCTCCCTGAAGCTACCATTTCTATTTTTTCACTTCAGCTGAACCATTTTTCAACATTGTCTTAACAGTCACTCTAAGGGAAGCAAAAAAGACCAATTTATTTCACTTTTTACATCAGATGCCCTCCCTGCAGCTGCCATTTCTATTTTTCCAGGCTTGGGACGACCTCAAACACTGAACAATTTAGCATCAGTTGTTTTCAAATGACTTTGTATCATCGAGTAATTACTAACCCGTACGAAAAAGATATATAGCAATGCATGATTTTGATGATAACAATATGATATTTACTACTGAAAACGGAGATAAGTGAAAGACGAGGAACTGCGTTTAAGACGAGACATTCTACCTTCACCTTTTGTAGAAGTATTTAATGTCATTTTATATATTTGAGAGAACTGACGACACTGTTAACGCCATCTGCTGTATATTGGCTCAACAATCATGAGGTACATATATGTTGCTTTCTCTGTGTTCTGTGACCAGCTCAGTTAAGATATGGATCGAGTATCGTCTAAGTGTTAAGCTGCCGTCAAGTCCCTCTCCACTGACTCTAAGAACCAAAAAAAACTCTTATTTTTACTCTGGTACTACTTCTACTTCTAGTTTTGTTTAAAAAGTAAAAGGTTTAACGCATAGACTGTATATATAACTGGACATAGCTAACCTGCTAGCCGCTGCGTTCCAAACAGGAGCGTCTTGAGCAGCTTCCGGCTTCATCGACTCTGGCTCCACTTCGCTTTCTATTGAAAAGCTGTCGCCGCTCTCTCTGTAACTCCTGCTGTCAAACTCGTCGCATTGGTCTTAAAATGTTCGTATTAACTCACTCTACCTGATCCTGGTGTTTTTATGCTGCTATTGTGTCCGTAAATCACATTAATAGCAAACAAATCAAGCGCCTTCTTAGCGTTAGCAACTGGTTTGATTGACAGCGTTGCTAAGCGTCCGCTCCCTGCAAAACCAGAGGTGCGGGCAGGAAGCGGCGTTACCTTCAACAGCCTCACTCCTGATTGGCTCTTTGGTAGCTATGATATTCAAGGTCGGGATTCCAAATATGGCACCTGGCTCCAAATTAGCCGCTATAACCGCTAGCTTCGATGAGCTTCAACGCTGCAGGTGACGTCGCACTCACTTAGTCCACTTCTTTATACAGTCTAAAAATACTTAAGTACTATTACATCTAAAAACTATTTAATTGTATTGGATTTTGGACAGGATTTTGAATACAAGGGTTGAAATATAGTGACATCTAGTTGTCAAATGTCAGATTGCAAGTCCAGATTGTCTCGTAACATCTGCTAAAGCAAAAAAAAAAAAAAATTCAATCTTATTTCTATACGGCATTTAAAACAACTTCAGCTGCCCAAAGTGCTTCACATAAAAAATAAAATTAAATAAATACAGAAATAAAAAAATACAGATAACACAATAGAAAGGAACTATAAAATAATAAAACAGTAAGATATACGGGCAAGTTAGTATTAAATGCCAGGGAGGAGTGTAAGTAAGTAATATAATTTTTAATATAATTTTTAATCTTTTTTTAAGATCAGATTTTAGTTTTGGATTTGTTAAAAGTACATGAAAAATAAAGTAGTTTGTATTTCTTTCAGTCAAAATTCAATAGGTCTGTTATATCAGCTTGCACCACTAGGGGGCCTGTAGTTAGATAATAAATGCCATATGTACTGTACTATTATACACTAAATGTAGATGGTATTGGAAGCTGCTGCAGTTTTCTTTAGCCTTATTTTGGTTCCAGACTGATGGAAAAAAAAAAAAAAAAAAAAAAAAAAAAAGCGAGTGGAGGGGGACCTGGCCCAGCTGTAAAATAAACCATGTCAACAGCTGTTCCTAATATTTTTGTATCTGATTCAGGAACAGTTTTCTCTGCATAGATCATGACGTGTTTTAGATTTGCAGAAGAGATGTGGTCATTTGACTGGAAATCTTATGTTTTTTTTGCCAAAGAGTTGTGTATGTCGAAAGTATTACGTATAGAAGTACTTTTGGATGGAGGGATGAGGAGGATCTTTGGCCGAGTCGTTCTGTTTCTGTACCTTCTAAACATATGAATAAATCTGTTTTACACATCTGGAAACAGACTCATGCTTTTGAAGGACACTCTCAAAATGGTGGGTAAAGCTGCACTATGTAACTTTTCTTAATTTGCTAGTCTCCATGGAGATGTTATTAGCTTACCTGGAATATTTCACAGTATCTCCATGGAGTCAAGCAGGTAAAGACAAGCAGGACACTCACAGTTAGAATGTTTTTCTAAATATTTAAGTTTAATATTTAAGTTTAATGCCACACTGCTGAATATTCCTGGCATAGCAACAGCATCTCCATGGAGACGAGCAGACAGAACCACATTAGGAAAGTAATGTGGAAATAATAGATCAATTATTATGGGAGTTCTTCTTCTCCTTCTTCTCTTCCTCCTCCTTTTCCTCCTCTTCCTCCTTTTTCTCCTCTTCCTCCTGCTCCTTCTTCTTCTTCTCCTCTTCCTCCTTCTTCCTCTTCCTCCTCCTTTTCCTCCTCCTCCTTCTCTTCCTCCTCCCGCACCTCCTTCTTCTCCTTTTCCCCTTCCTTATTCTCTTTCTTTCCCCCTCCTTTTTCTCCTTTTACACTCCTCCTCCTCTTCTTCTCCTCTTCCTCCTGCTCCTTCGTCTCTTCCTCCTCCCTTTTTCTCCTTTTACTCCCTTCCTTTTCCTTCTCCTCTTACCCCTCCTTCTTCTCCACTTCCTCCTCCTTCTTCTTCTCAACTTCCTCCTTCTCTTCCTCCTCTTCAACCACCTCCTTCTTCTCTTCTTCCCCTTCTTCTTCTTTTTCTCCTCCTCTTTCTCCTTCTCCACCTCCTCCTTCTCCCTTCTTCTTCTTCTCCTCCCCCTCCTTTTACTCCTCCTCCTTCTTCTCCTCTTCCCCTTCCTTCTTCTCTTTCTTTTCCTTTTACCCCTCCTACTTCCTCTTCCTCCTCCTTCTCCTCTTACCCCTCCTTCTTCTCCACTTCCTCTTCCTCCTCCTTCTTCTCAGCTTCCACCTTCTCTTCCCCCTCCTTCATCTCCCCCTCTTCCTACTTCTTCTTCTCCTCTTTCTCCACCTCCTCCTCCTCTTCTTCTCCTTCCTCTTTTAAATTCAAGACACAAACCACTGTAAATCTTTTTTAGATTTTATTTCATAATGAGGATCAGCACATTTACATTTTCATCACTGAGATCAGTCGAGATTTTAGTGAATAAAGTGAATATGTTGGAAATTAACCCACAAATAAATGTAATTCAAATGAAACTGAAGTTATTCTCACGATTGTTTCGCCGTGTGGGCCCTGTGCAAGTTGAAAAACACAGAATATATATGTTTCAAACTTTAAATCAAACAAATGTGCACAACCACTAGGGGGCAGTAGGAGCACACAGCAACTACATCAGAGTTAGTTATAAAGTGCATATGTTTGAGTATTTATGTACATTAGTATTTAAAATCATGAGAAATTCTGTCATATTTGTGAGTATTTGAGTTTACAGCGAGGTTGAGACGCGTGTGTGAGCCAAAATACACCGACGTCGGTACTTTCTGAGGAGATTAAGGGAGTTTGGAGTCAGCCAGAATATAACATTGACGTTCTATAGAGTCTGGAATAGTCAGGTGCTTTGGAAAGTATAAATAGCAAATCCTTCGACTGATCAAAGCGGCCGGTGTTTAATGTGACTCGACCACAGACCGTCTTTAAACAGTCAGATCCCCCTGAGCTCCTGCAGTCTGGGAGGAGATAAATCTGGAAATCGCATTGTATGATTTTTTAGGTTCCCAGGCCCGACTTAAGTTTGTCAATGACCATTTGGATGATCCAGAAGAGTCAGATGAGACCAGAATAGAACTTTTTGGTCTTAATTCCACTCGTCATGTTTGGAGGAAGAAGAATGAGGAGGACCATCCAAAGAACACCATCCCTACTGTGAAGCATGGGGGTGGTAGCATCAGGTTTTGGGGACAGGACGCCACTGTATTAAGGAGAGGACGAGCGGGGACATGTATTGTGAGTTTTTGGGGAACAACCTCCTTCCCTCAGTTAGAGCACTGAAGATGGGTCATGGCTGGGTCTTCAACATGACAATGACCCAAAGCTCAGCCAGGAGAACCAAGGAGTAGCTCTGTAAGAAGCATATCAAGGTTCTGGAGGGGCCTAGTCAGTCTCCAGACCTAAACCCAATAGAAAATCTTTGGAGGGAGCACAAACTCTGTGTTTCTCAGCGACAGCCCAGAAACCTGCTGATCTAGAGAAGATCTGTGTGGAGGAGTGGGCCAAAATCCCTCCTGCAGTGTGAGCAAACCTGGTGAAAAACTACAGGAAACATTTGACCTCCTGTAAAAGCGACTGCACCAAATATTAACATTGATTTTCTCAGGTGTCCAAAGACTTATTTGCAGCAGTAACATACATTTAAAAATCATACAATGTGATTTCCAGATTTTTTTTTTTAGATTATGTCTCTCACAGTGGACATACACCTAAGATGAAAATTTCAGACCCTCCATGATTTCTAAGTGGGAGAACTTGCAAAATCACAGGGTGTTCAAATAGTTCTGCGGGTAAGTGACGCAAAAACCTGAAAACCAGAAAAACCTAAAATGTCGTAACTCTTGGAGCATTCATTTTCCGTCTGAATCAGTGCTATGTGGTGGTTTTGAGGTTACAGGTGCAGAATTACTTAAATCTGCATGAATCACGACTGTTTATGATCAGTTAGGTCCATTCAGGGAGAAGTCTGCGGGCCACATTTAGCCCATGGGCCGTAGTTTGGACAGCTCTGGTTTACAGGACACAAATCTGACTTTTAATTACAACATTTACTTTGCTCGAATGCATCGGAAAAACATTAAAATTCAGCATTCATTTGACAATAATTTAAGTTTCATCCCATCTCAGAGAAGGTTGAGGTGTAACTTCTGCAGATGCACAAAGTACAGTCATATTTAAAGCTGCATTGCGTAACTTTTGGATGTTTGTCTCCATGGAGCTGTTTTAATTTGTGCACTTTACCTGAAATGTTCCACCATATGACATTAAGCTTATCCATATTAGAGATAGACAGATATATCGTTTGACCGATATTTGCCCTTTTAAGCGTATCTGATATCGGCCTTAAATGTCCAGCACAGGCCGATATTTTGTTTTGATTGATTTTCTGGCTAAAACATACGCACAAAGATTTATTTTAACACTTTAATACGAAGTGACACGTAGTAGTACATTTAAATAATAGAATTTGAGGAAAATAACCAAAATTTGCCTGTTTTAGCCTAAAAATATCAGCAAATCTTGACAATCTGTATCAAAAAACCCTCAAAAAAAAACAAAACGTATCAATCAATCGCTAATCTATATTGTATTTAGTAATTACAAAGTTAGAATTGCTAAATAAAACACCCTGATGTTCATTCTTATGTGAGAGGGGTCGGTTATCCTGGTTGTCGCCATGGAGACGAGCATAAAACATGAAGGCCATTCATCAAAAAGTTGCACAATGCAGCTTTTTATCATGACAATTTGTCCAGTGCAGGTTCAAATTCTCAGTTGTTTAAGCTAGTCTTGATTTCAGATTCGATTTACGATTATAATTCTACTAAAACACAGCCTCGCAAATCCATAATATCGATACAGACGGATCAGGCCTGTCCCTGATTGGCTAATCCACCTGTCAATCACACCCGTCTAAAAATGGAGGTGACGAGGCCAGACGAGGGAAACTGTTCTGGTCTAGTATTCTTCAGCGGGACACGAGGGCTTCTCCACCTCGTCGTACTGAGACTCATCTAAACTCGTCTGCTCCGTGACGTCGTCAGAAAGCGGCGGTTTGGGCGGAGCTTCGACGGCCGGCAGAGTGGGTGGGGTCAGGCTGAAATGACACGAGCGAACGACCAATCAGTGAGATTGGATTTGGAGATTGTTGAACATGCATTAAACAGATGAAATGGAGGCAAAAAGCACAAAAATGGGTTTTATACAGAGATTCACAAGAGACACTTTAAAAGAAAAGAACTTTATAACTAGATTTTAATAATAAAAGCATGAACAAAGGCTAAAGATGCACTATGTAACTTTTCTGGTGAAGGGTACACTAATTGCTTGTCTCTATGGAGATATTAATGCTTTGCCTGGAATGTTCCGTAGTTTTAAATTGAATAACCTATCTTGCATTATTTAATTGTGCGTGTGTGTTTTTATGGCTCAAAAATAACAAAACAAAAAAAAAAGTATAATAAATGAATAAAAAAAAAATAAATAAAATAAATTAATTTAAAAAGAATACAATAAAAATAATAAATAAATAAATATAAAAATACAAATAAAATAAAAATAAAATAAAATAGAATAGAATTAAATAAAAAAAATAAATAAATAAATAAATAAATGAAATGAAATGAAATGAAATGAAATAAAATAAAATACAGAGTGAGCAGGGCCCCTCTCCACAGATCTGACCTGTAAATTTGCCTGGTGGGGTTACCTGCTTGTCTCCATGGAAAAGGGTAAGTTTAATATCACGCTATGGAATATTTCAGGCAAAGCAGTCACAGCTCCATGGAGACAAGTAGGTGGCGGATCCTCCACTAGAAAAATGACATAGTGTGACTTTAATTCATAATGGACAAATAGTTTATAATAATAACTAAGCTTAGCAAATGGTCACATGGTCACTACACAGACACTGCCCAGAATACACCCAGAATCCTGCTCAGACTATTACTTCAGTATGAATTAAGTCTCTCTGTTCATGCTTTAATGAGGCTAATTAAGGCGCCGGTATTAGAAAAGGTCCCAAATAAAAAAACATAACAGAGCTTTACATGCAAATTTACAGCAAGATAAAGACAAAAGCACGGAACCCGACCACCAGAACATGCAACGAGAAAGAGACAAAACACCAGGTTATAATCCACTTACTGTGAGGCCGTCCTTTATAAACGAGCGCACTCCGGACCTGGACTGAAACCACAGGCCAAACACACAGTAACAACCACACTCTCCAAACACTATTTATGATGCAAACACTACAGGTTTTTTCTATAGGTTTAAACAATGAAGTGCCTCCTGCTAGCACTGTGACCATGTGATGTGGATGGACGGAGCCAGTGTTTCTATATTCAGTCCTTTTTATTGCAAAAAGCTGAGAGCCGTGAGTCGATTTCATAATATAAATCATAACAGTCTGTTTAATCAATTTTTTATTTTGGAAGCAGAATAAGCTGGGTCAAGTACTTTTAATTTTTTATTTTATACTTTTTTAATTTTAATTTTTTAATTTATAATAATTTTGTCCATTAGGCATGATTTTGTATTTTATTTGTATTTATTATTATTATTATTATCATCATTATTATTCACAAAAGCCTGAATGCTCAAAACAAGTATTCAGAACATGTATTTTTACTACATGTTTTCAGTTACTTTCCGACACAGCAGAGGCCATGGAGAGCAGGGGTAATAATGACATGGGCAACAGAGAGGTCATTTAAAAAAAAAAAAAAACAGAACAAAAATGTAGAAACAAAAAAAAAGTTTTTAAGTTGATTCCCGCTCCTCCTCGTTCCTTTATTTGTGCTTTACTATTTCTCATTTGTCTGGTCTTTGGTTTTTGTGCATGTTTTGTCTTTTTGTCTAATAAAAAACATTAACATTATTATTATTATTCTCCTAATAGTTGTACAAAATGTAAAACATGCAAATAAACAATAAAATAAAAATATATAATTTATCAGATATGAAACTTCTCAAATGTTCAGTAATTTAAATTGATTTGACATAATTTTAAATAAAATCTCTAGGTTGATTCCTGCATGATTCTGTTTCCTGTCTCCTCCTCTCTTTCAAAAAATAAAAGCACAGGGGGAAAAAAAAGAGTGTGGTTACAGACAACTGCTCTGTTTTCTCAGCAAATACACAATAAAACATTGACAAAACTTTGTACTGCACAGTTAAAATGTAAAAAAAAAAAAAAAAAAAGAAACTTTTGTTGACTTTAAAGCTAATTTATTTTATACATTTAATCAAGCAACCATTTATTTTGAAATGCAGAGGAAAACAGCAGGTCTGTCATGTGCACACTCTCTGTATTTATCCACTTCACAAGATGTCACTGGTTTGTCTGGGAAAAAGTCACATAGTGCAGCTTTAAAATCATCATTAGCCTGGACTGATTCTGCATCCTGGTCCTCTCTCTCTCTTCCTCTCCTCTCTCTCTCTCTTCTCTCTCTCTTCCTCTCTCATTCTCTTTCTCCCTCTTCTTCCTCTCTCTGTCTCTCTGCACTTTCTTCTCTCTCCTCTCCTCCTCTCCTCTCTCTCCTCTCTCTCTCACTTTCTCCACTCTCTCTCTCCTCTCTCTCTTTCTCTCTTCTGTCTGTTTTCTCTCTCTCAAGCACTTTCTCTCTCTCTCTCTCCTCTCCTCTCCCTCTCTCTTTTGTTCCGTCTCTCTCTCTCTCTCTCATTCTCTCTCTTCTCATCTCTCTCACTCTCTCCTTTCTCTCACTTTCTTCTCTCTCTCTCTCTCTCTCTCTCACTCTCTTTTCTCATCCATCTCACTCTTTCTCTCTCTCTCTGTCTTTCCTTCCTCCCCTCTCTCACTCTCTCTTTCTCCTCCTCTCTCCCGCTCTTTCTTCCTCCTCTCTCTCTCTTTCGCTCTCACTCTCTCTCTCCCTTCCTCTCTCTCTTTCCTTTCCTCTCACTCTCTCTCTTTCCTCTCTATCCCTCTTTCTCTCTCTCTTTCTCCTTTCTCTGTCTTTCCTCCTCTCGCTCCCACTTTCTTCCTCTCCTCTCTCACTGTCTCTCTTTCCTCTCTATCCCTTTCTTTCTCTCTCTGTCTCACTGTCTCCTCTCTCTCCTCATCCTCTCTCTCTTTCTCTGCCTTTTCTCTTTTTCTCTCTCTGTCCTCCCTCTCTCTCTCTTCCCTCTCTATCCCTCTTTTCTCTTCATCCCCTCGTTCAGTGTCTTCTTATTTGTTGAGTGAAAACCTTAAACCCTAAAAAACGATTCTCTCACTTCACGTGACTCCAAAAATCACAGTTTTACTGTTTTTTAAAGTTAGTGTGTGAAAAAGCGAATAAATGAAAGTCTGAAACCACAGACTTTATAAAAACGGAGGCATCTTCTTCACTTCACACAAAAAGGAGGAAACGTCCCGTGAAAATACTTTTTAGGAAGTAATAACTGAATCTGAGGCACGGTTTGATTTGTAAATGAGGAAGTGAGTGTTTTTATTCCGATTATAAATAACAGATTTTTGCTCAAAGACGACGTTAAACTGAAGCACATTCGCCCTTCGTTTTCAGACAAGAGATAAATCACAGTTTTCAGAAATAAAAGTCGTAAAACAGACATAAAATTTGGAGTATGATATTTGAGACAGAAAGTGCATGAATGGTTTGAGTAGATATAATGAGACGAGCACGAGTTTGGCACAAGTTTATGTACAGAAACATTCCGTCACATTTATACATTTACACACCCAATCTCACTACTTCCATTTCTGCAAATCACTCCAGATTTCAATGGGAAAAAATGGGAAAAAAAATCTGAAAATTCATCTGAGAAATTCAATGTATTTTGTGTATTTTTATTTTTTTAGTTGTGTTTTTAAAAATACCTTAAACTGTATTTTTTTTTTTTTTTTTTTTAAAGGGCCATATATTCCGCTATTTTTCTGATCTTATAAAGTTTCCTCGTCCACAAACAGACCTGGAGTTGTGTTTTTTTGTGTTCATTCACACTTTTAACCCTGCAGATTTACGTTAAGTTCTTCTCAAAACTGAAAACAACTCTGTTCCACCTTGTGATGTCATCATGTGGCAATACAGGAAGTGCTCCACTGTGTTTTTAAACTCCATTTTACACCTTAACTAGAATCATTTGGATATTTTCAGCTCTAAAATTGGCAATTTCTACTCACAAAAGATAAAATGTAGCTGAGAGCGTGAAAACTACCACTTTCGGGACATCACAAAACACAACTCCAGGTCTGTTTTTGAGCAGGTAACAGCTTTATAACACGACTTAAAGCTACAAGAGTCAGTTTTGTGTAATATTGGACCTTTAAATACATTCATAAATACTTGGACGTAAGATTTGTGTAACACGACTGACTGAAAGTGATAAAAAATACAAACTGTGTGTACTACAACTCACCAAATATAAAAACTGTAGCATAAACCAGTATCAAATTACTGTAATACAGGATTTAAATAGTGAGGTTAGCTTTCAGCAGAGGCGGGGGACTTGGAACTCGAGTCAGACTTGAGTCACTATTTTGAGAACTTGAGACTCGATTTGATAAAATGGACTCAGACTTCGACATGAGACGGTTTGATGCTTCTCCTTAAAACAAAACACTTTTCTCTGTGCAGTTGATACTTTCAGAGCTTAATTTTACAGGAGAAAACTGGAACATGTCTAGGGATGGGACGATAAAGAATAATATCGTTTATCGTGATTAAAAAGCGTCGACCCCGACAAAACATTTTTTTATATCGTGATAATCGCAGAATGTGCAGAAAAAACGACCAAAATTTGACCTTTTTCCTATTAATTTGCATTAGGGGGCCCGTGTGAGGATTATTGCCCCGGGCCCCAAATTTTCAGTCGACGGCCCTGCTCATCCAGAAATATTCTTTCGCTAAATCGCAGTTTTTTTCACTGATAACAAAGTACAAGACTATAACAGCTGTTTAAAACATGGGAACTCACTCATAATATTAAAGTTATAATTATTTCATATCCATAACAGTTTGAATCATTATCGTGATATAATCGATAATCGCAATTATGTTTGTATTCGGGTTTTTACAATAACTGTAACACAAATGTCTGTCTCTGTCTAATTCCCTCTCTCCTTCTCTCTCTGTCCTTCCTCCTCCATCATCCCCCCTTTCACTCTCTCTCATAGTAACAGCTAAAAACAAGGGAACTACATAGACCATGATGCTTTGCTCCATTTCAGTGCAAACTACATGAGGAGAATAACTGTTACTAAGTAGTACATTGAAAAATACTATAAATATTGTATTATGTTATTTGGATTTTGTTACATTTTTACTCTATTTGTCACCATGATGTTTTTAGATAGAACAATTTGTGTTAAAAAGCAGCAAATACATGGCAAAAATACAAGCGTATTCAGTACTTTTGTTCGGTTTAAAGACTTGAAATGACTCAGAGCGAAGGATTTTGGACTCGAGACTCGACTTGGGCGACTGGACTTGAATTGGACCCGTTTAGGACTCGACTTGGACTCGACTTGGACTCGAATTGGACAAGAAATGGACTCAAACTGGACTCGACTTTGACTCGAATTTGGTTTCGAATTGGTCTCGAATTGGACTCGAATTGGACTCGAATTGGACTCGAATTGGGACTGGAATTGGACTTGATTTGACTGAAATTGGACTCAAACTGGACTCGACTTTGACTCGAATTGGTCTCGAATTGGTCTCGAATTGGACTCAAATTGGACTCGAATTGGACTCGAATTGGACTGGACTCGAATTGGACTCGAATTGGACTTGAATTTGACTGAAATTGGACTCAAACTGGACTCGACTTGGACTCGAATTGGACTCAAACTGGACTCGACTTGGACTCGAATTGGACTCAAACTGGACTCGACTTGGCCTCGAATTGGACTTGAATTGGACTTGAATTGGACTCAAATTGGACTTGATTAAGACTTGACTTGGACTCGACTTGGACTCAAACTGGACTCGACTGGAGACTCCGATTGGACTCAAACTGGACTCGACTTGGACTCGAATTGGACTCAAACTGGACTCGACTTGGCCTCGAATTGGACTTGAATTGGACTTGAATTGGACTCAAATTGGACTTGATTAAGACTGACTTGGACTCGACTTGGACTCAAACTGGACTCGACTTGGACTCGAATTGGACTCAAACTGGACTCAGTTTTGTTACTTAAGTAAAAGTACCGATACAGAGGCAATAGGTTACTCAAGTAAAAGTAAAGTATCCCATGAAAAAATCTACTGTAAGTAAAGTAGTTTTAAAGTACCTGTTTAAAAAATGTACTTTACGAGTAAAAAGTAAAAGTATTTCACACAAGTGTTAAATGTAGTGATTAAATATTGATTCAAAAATGACATATATTGGTCACAGTAACAATACGATTCAATTTCTTCTTCATTTTTCTTTTGAATTTTGTGTAATTATTTTGTTTTTTTTACCCACGAACATAGTAAAAATAACTCCTCAAATCATATGAAAAGTACTTTTTACTTTTCAGTCCTGCTCAAAAATGTAAGACAAGAACGAGCAGAAAAGTACAGATACTGCTCTCAAATATAGTGAAGTAGTCAAGAAGTCAAAAGTATGGACTGTAAAGTGCACTTAGTAAAGTACAAATACCTAAAATTCTACGTAAGTGCAGTACTTTACTACTTGTACTTCTTCTCTTCCACCTCTGCCTGTCTGTGACTTGGGACTTGAGCCCAAAGACGTGAGATTTGCAAAAAACGACGTCTGGCTTTCAGCACCATCTGATCACAGCCATAAAATGTCGTAAAAACCATAAAATATGAAGTAGTAATTTGCAGAAACAAGTACTAACACGTACAACAGATTGGGTTGTGCTTAAAGTGATAAACTCAAGATTAATCAAAAGCTGCATTCACTGTTCAAAGTTTTCAGTTATAATCCAGACGCCGCTCTTTTCAATGTCTGATGGAAGTTTCTAAACATGCAATCGCGAACAAGCTAAAGTGCGCCCAAAAATGGCAGTTTGAAAGAAGAGTTGACTCGCCGCCATTTTTTTCCCACTGGGTTTTTTCCTGGTTTTACAGTTGAGATCCGAACCAGGAAATCCGAGGAGGAGGAGGAGGACTACGTGAAGAAAGACGAGTCCTGAGTCTTACAGCTTCAGTTTTGTGTTTCGTTTCTCACACTGTAGAAATCAGTTTGACCTTCTGTTGAACTGCGGACGACAAAAAAACGACAAAGCTGCCCATTTCCGGAAAAAAAATTCCAAAAGACGGGAATTTTTTCAAGAAAAAGAACTCCAGGTCATGCAAAAGTTTTCGGGAATCTTCACAAAGTCAGACTCGAGGAGAACACCAAACCAAACACAAAGAGGGAATGAGATGTAAATAAAAAGGCGAGAGGTTACACGATGAAGGGAAGATTTTAGCCGTAAAGCTGCACTGTGGAACTTTTCTGGCGGAGGCTCTGCTAGCTGCTCGTTTTCCATAGAGATGTCTTTGCTTTGCCTGGAATTTTCTACTGCACGGGGGGCTTCACGGCAATAAACGAATAACGAAAACAAATAAGTGACGCTACAAGGCCAAGTTACAAGTCAGATCTGTGGAGAGGAGACGCCATGGTTTTAAAGCATTTGTGAGCAATTAAAATACTTGAGATTGATAAGTTTTATGCCGTACTGTGGAACATTCCAGGCATGCAGTAAAACATCTCCATGAGACAATTAGGTGGCGGACCCTCTACCTGTAAAGTAGTATAGTGCACCATTAAACCAAATATGTCAGATTTATTTCACTTAAACAAAGTTAAAATAAATATTTTTTACTAAAAATCTCAACTAGTGTTTTTCCGTTTTTTTTATTTTATTTTGGTGAATTGGTTTTTTATTTTACTTCCTGTTGGACCCGGGCAGCAGATGTGACGTACGCAGAGGTAACGCCACCGTCACTCTACAGTACTACTATCAAAGTACAGAACCAATACTACTGCTACTACCATACTGATACTTCTACTGCATGGCAATACTACTTCTGATATACTACTATGGCAAGTGTCACCTCATCCACATAGTATTTCGAGGTATACGCATTAAGAAAATGATTTATTATAAAGGAAATCTCCACGTATCAAACAGTGTAAATGTCGAAAATGAATAATGTGGTGCAAGCTGAAGCAGCAGCCAAAGCAACATTATAATCCGGCCATAAATCATAAAATATATCAAGTACACTCAACATGGAATCACTTAAATTTACCCAGCATGCAACCACACAACCTCACCAAAAATCACACACATCGTCTTAAAAAATACCATTAAATTAGACGACAAATGTGTGGGGTGTACCTGCAGTCCCCTGGACAGTTCGACTATTATCTCACAGTTTAAAAAAGCTCCACCATGCTCTTTATTTATCTCTTACAATTTCCCCTTTCATTGGTTTTTAACATAATCTGTCACTGCAGAAAGTAAATACTACATGTTTACTAGAACTAGTTAATAAAGCCTGTACTAACTTAAAGTCAAATAGGGTTTAAAGAGGCTGACTTAACTGTGATTCTTTAGTTATCGAGTAGAATTTTTATTAGTATTAGAAAGTCCCGTGGTTCTTACCTTGTTGGGAACGTGGCTCATATTCTTCCACCCTGCTGAAGAAAAAATAAAAACAAGCAAATTAAGAATTTTTCCAAATAAATTTCAACTTCAGAAACACCATGCTTTTATTTTATTTTGCATTTAATGTATTTAATGTATTTATTTTGTATTCATTGCTTTATATTTATTTATTTTGTTTTTATTGTATTTTATTTAAACTGTTTATTTACTTTTATGGTATTTTATATATTTATTTATTTTTATATTTATTGCCTTTTTATTTATTTAGTTTTTTATCATATTTTATTTATTTGTTTATATTGCATTTGTATTTATTGTGTTTATATTTTTGCATTTATTGCCTTTTATGTATTTCTTTAGTTTTTAACTGGTATTTTATTTTTTCTGTTTATTTTTTTTTTTATTATCATTAGTTTATTATGTATTTCTTTATTTTACAATTTTGTATTTATTGTCTTTTATTTGTTTATTTTGTTTTTATGGTAGTTTATTTATCTGTCATTTTGTTTTCTTTATATTTTAATTTTTTAATTTATTTTGCATTTATTGTATTTATATATTTATTTTTGTATTGTTTGTAATTTTTTTTTTTCCTTTTTTTTTTTTTATTATTTTTTATTTCTATTTATCGCATTTTACCTAGTTTATTTGAAATTATTTTATTTGTTTTAAGTTATTTTGTATTTGAACGGGGACAATTAATAACCCATTCTCCTTTTCCACAGCTCGGTGTTTCACCAGAAGAAAATGTCACTTCATTATTTTACTTGTAATTTTACTTTAAAAATGTGCAGTGACAAAACACGCCACCCAGATGGAGAATAGATACATGCAATGACACGAGATCAGCTCTGTATCACTGTCTGCCTGGTTTATATATAGGTAATTAACTGGTTAAAGTGGTTGCATAAAAAGAAACTGAAAAGATTCAAAACTTAGCAATACTTAAAGGTTTGCACTATGGAACTTTTCTGGAGGAGATTCTGCCATTTGATCATCACTGGGATGTTTATTGCTTAGCCAAGAATGTTCAGCAATATGGCTTTGAAATGATCTATCTCCACTTAGAGGCTGAAGACGCTACCAAACCAAGTTACAGCTCAGATTTGTGGAGAGGCGTATGTAAAAAACAACTTAAGAAAAGAACGAGACAGCGAGACAGCTCTCTTTCTGCGTTCAAAGAGCCGTGGAGCTGTCGGCCGCTCCTCTGGATAGCTGCAGATCATGCTAACGAATTTCAGAGAGTAAAATGAAAAGGTTAAAAACTATAACATGATTTTAAAAAAAAGTCTAAAAAAGTACGATTTTTTGTATAATAGGTCTAAGCTCCAAACTTCTCTATATACTGTTACTGGAGCTGAGAGCTTGTCACATCTGTGCAGAGGAGAGGAAGTGTGCTTTAAATGTCAGAGCTAGCATCACCGCGCGATAATGAGAGCATCGCCCACCCACACAGAGTCCAGGTGAGAAGTGGGACGTTGTATAAGCCTTTGAATATTAACCACACAACACCGAGGGAGCAGCGCGAGCCACTTATAAAAAGAGCCTTCATCAGGACAGACAAACGCAAACATCAAAGAAATGATGTTTTTTCTAACGAGAAAACTTTCCACTTCCTCGAACGAGCGTAGACTGTTTATATAAATGGACAAAGCTAACCCGCTAACGGCTGCGTTCCACATAGGAAGTGAGGATCGGGGCGCACTTCCGGCTCCATCGACGTCAATTACAGGTGTTTTATTTCCCAAAAAACATGAATTCTTACTGAGAGCACTGAGCAGGGAGTCCATAGATCTGACCTGTAACTTGGCTCGGTGGTGTGACCTGCTTGGATTCAATTCTCAGGTGAGATTTGGGCTACCCTGGGGCGTTACCCAACCCATGAGTGAGTACCCCCCCCCACTTTAATAGTGCCCATGGTCCTGACCTGTGAGAAGCCTTGCCCGGTCACACTGTAGGGCCTGTGTCTGTGCAAGAGTCTGGGATGGGCATCCGGAGCGTATAGTCCTGAGATTGTGGGCAACCGGCACGTCCTCCTCTCTCTCCAGGAGTTACTGCGGTTGCTGCTGCTTTACCGTTGGTGTTTGGGCAAACTGAAGCAACACACAGCAAAGGGTTAAATCAATGTGATCAAATACAGTTTTAAGGCAATTATTTTCAAAAAGCAAATTGGAATCAAAATTGATCAATATTATTGTTGGCTGCCGTTTCAAGCTCTAACACTTTTATAACTACCTGTGTCTCTTTATTGTATTTTGTTTATTTTTGTTTTGTATTTCTTGTATTTTATTTATTTAATCTTTTTTTTTTTTCTATTTATTATATTTTATTTATCTATTTATTTTGTATTATTTGTGTATTTTAACTTATTTAATTTGATTTTGTAATTATTATATCTTATTATTTATTATATTGTTTTTTTATTTTGTATGTATTGTATTTTATTTGTTATTTATTTTTCTTATTTATTGCTATTTTATTTAGGAGTTTTTGAATTATTATATTTTCTTTATTTATTTTCTATTTTATAGTATTTTATTATTCATTTTTTCGTCTCTTTATTCGTATTTTCTTGTATTTTATTTTTATTGTTCAGAATCTCAATCCTTATATATTATTATTATCAATTAATTAATTATTTTATTTTATTTATTTGTGTGTTGTTTTTCTTTTATTAGTGTTTGTTTTGATAAGGGGCTTTCAATTATAAAAAACTCTGATTCTTTTTCTTTACATCATGTTTCACCAAAAGAGTCCGTCCATCTTCACATTTACACATTTTACACTTTTTCTGTGTCTTTTTCTTGCAAGTGAGATTTTTTGCAACCAAAATGTTTCTCTTTTATCTCAATGGGTCCTGTTAAACTGCTTGACAGTAATATCTAACCACATAAAGCTAACCTATCTAACGCTACTAGCTCCTATGTGGGGGCTTGCAGTCCTTGGCGCCTTCGGTCTGCTGGCAAAACGACCCTGCTGAAAACCATATAAAAACAAAAATGTTTTAATGATGAGAATTCACGTTGTGAACTCTGAGATTCCTCATGGAACTGGCCCTCTGCCTCAGTACTGACGCGAGTGTTAGGAGAACGGGAACCAGCCACGCCTGAAGAACATAAGTTTACTTCAATAGATCGTTATATTTTCATCAGTATTTTCCGTTATGTTTAACCAAAGACTTGTGTAAAGCAGTGGATACAAGCGAGTGCGACTACAGCTGATGCGTGAGCTGTTCCAATGAAGCCGTCGGGGCTGTTGCGCACAGCGGTCAGCTCCAGTCAACCATGAGCCAATCGGAGCGAGGCGTTTGAAGGATGCCAGGTTAAGCGTCGCATAAAATTCGATGCAAGTGCTTTTTTTAAGCAACGCTGTCAATATCAAACCTGTTGCTACGTTATTTTTTTAGCGGGAGTGGCGTCCAGAGAAAGAAGGCAGCTGATTGTGATTGTAGAGAACGGGTTATATCTGAAACATTTTTAATGACCAAATATCACAAGTCTGACAGGCAGCTGGACCTATGCAGGTTTTTCATGATAGAAAGTGAATTGGGAGCCAGAGTCGATGGAGTCTGGAATGAAGTACCATGTGCCATGCTCACTTTCCTGTTTGGCAAGCGACGGCGGCTAGAGGTTTAGCTATCCATATTATATATCTAAGATCTAAGACTTTAAACGGCGAAGACGGTGCAAAGTGAATTAGTGCCATCTATGGCACTGGTTATCGATTGGGTCGAACTGATGAATGTTTTTTTGTTTTTTTTTTCTGATTGGTTTATCTTACAGTTCTTTACTTATACAACTGGGGCGGAAAGGGGCTATAGGAACGTCACATCGGGGCAGAAAGCGTACTAAATAAAAGTGCAACAAGAGCGTGACAAGAGCCGCAGTACGTCTTCTTAAAACCTCCTCAGCCAACTCTCGACAAACCACGATCCCCGACTGACACAGAGGTCTTGAAGACGGGTGATGGTGACTGATCTCGTGCTTCGCGTCTTTCTCGCTCTCCCCGTATTGCCACCAAGCGTCCCTCGGCCTCGGGCACCAGAGGGTGATGACGTCGCCCTCGAGAAGCTCAGGAGGGTGCTTTTGCTGTTGTCGCCCGCTAGCTGCTGGGAAGAACACCGCCTGTTAACAACCCCGAGTCCGCCGTTCCTCCTCAGACCGCAGCCATCCGGCTGGGGAGCGAAGGCAGAGGTGCGCGTCTCCACTGTGAGGCTAAAGTAATCGATGAAGTTATTTAACAAATCGACTTTTTAGAGCTTTGGCTCGTGTATTAAAAAGACAAAATCAAATCTGGTCCAAGAGGGACACCAAAGGTACTAAGTAAGTTGTAAGTATGACTCGAGCTGCTTTCAGTTGTAGTCAACTAGAATAGTCTTATGGGCACGCCTTATATCTAACGGACGGGAGGAGCAACTACACTTCTTCTGTCTTTCTTTATATTTTTCTTTTCATTTACTTATTTTTGTTTCTAACTTACACTTTCTTTCTTTCTTTATGATTTTTTCTTTCTTTTCATTATTTATTTATTTTTTCCTTTCTTCTCTTTCTCTTTCTTTTTTTTTCCCCTTCCCTCCCCCCTTCCCCCCCCCTCTTTTGTTTGCCTCCCCCTTTCTTTCCCCTTTCTTAGTTCCCCCTTTTTATCTTTCTCTTCCTTTTCCTTTCCCATTCCCCTTCTTTCTTGCACCCCCTCTCCCCCCCTCTCCTTCTTCCTCCTTGTTCTCCTCCCCCTCTCTTGCATCACCCTCTCTTACCCATCCTCCCACTCCCCCCCCTTCCTTCCCCCACCTTGTCCACCGTTTCCCCCCCCTCCCTTCTCCTCCCTCCTTTCCATTTCCTTCTTCTTCCCTCGTTTCTCTCCCCCTTCTTCTTTTTCTCCCCCCCCCTCTTTTCTTTCCCTTTTTTTCTCCCCTTTTTTCCTCATTTTCTTTTTTTTGTTTTCCCTTTCTTTTTTCTTCCCACCCTTTTCTTTGTTTTTTTTCATTTATTTATTTATTTGTTCTTTTCTTTCTTTCCTTTCTTTATATATTTTTTGTCTTTCATGGTTTTATTTCTTTTTTTCTTTTTTCTTTCTTTTCTTTCTTTCTTCTTCTTCCTTTTTTATTTATTTTTTTATTTACTTTTTAATATATAATTTTTAAGATTGTATTTATTATATTTATTTATTTCTTTTTATTTAATTCACTTATAGTATTATTTTTTCTTTATTGTTTCTATTTATTTTCTATTTAGTATTTTTAGTTATTTTTCTTTTTTGTTTTTCTCAGGCAACAGTTATCATGTGGGTATACAGGAAGTCTCCACTGGCGGTTTTAAAACTCCAACAACCTTCACAATAATGAATTTGGAATGGATTTCATCCCTGCAATGTGAATCTCTACAGGGCAAAGGGTAGAATTAACTTTAAATTACCACTTTAATAATTGACATTCACAAAGTGGGTCTTACTCGAGCAGTCCTTGTTCTCTTCCTTCTGATGAGCAGCCTTTCGTGACTTGGAGGAGTGTTGGAGTAAACCTCCTGTCGGTGGTTTGGGGATAGCGCGTTAGGTCCCTGGGACACTTTGGCCCCCCCCTCCATCCACTGCTGGTAGTCGTTCTGCAGCGTGCTCCCCTTCATGACCGGCACATCTGCAGCGAAGAAAAGATAATAATTTAAAATCACATGGATACACCGATTTTGAACTGTAGGCTTGAGCCGATATCACTGGATCCAGAAGCAGGAGGCCGAAAACGGCATTAATCTCCCTTTTAACAAAACATAGACAGAGACAATGATCCAAATGTGTCCGAGATGTTCTAGTATGGTGTATAATTCCTGGTTTAGTCCCTGGTTTTAGGGAGTCCAGGTCTATAGTCCAGGTTTGACGTCCTGATTTACGTACTCCTTTTTTAAGTCCTGTTTAATCCTGGTTTAGGTCCTGGTTTAGTCTCTGGTTTAGTACTGTTTTAGTCCTGGTTTAGTTCCTGTGTTTCGTACCATGGTTTAAGATCCTGGTTTAAAGATCCTGCGTTCAAGTCCTGGTGTAGTCCATAGATATTAGAGGTCTGTTTTAAGTACGGGTAAAAGGCCTGGTTAAGATCCAGTAAATTAAGTCCCCGTTTAAGTCCAAGGTTTAGATCCCGGTTTAGTCCTGGGTTCAAGTCCTGTTTAGATCCGGTTTAGTCTGCGTTTATCCAGATTAGGACCAGAATTTAGATACCTACTTTAGAGTCCAGGTTTAGTCCAAACTAAAGGAAAATGTAGTCCAGCAATTTAAGTCCAGAATATTAGTCCAGATTTAGTCCAGGTTTAGTCTGTTAGTCCCCAGTTAGTCCGAGTTATTCCATGGTTTAGAAACATTTAGTCCAATTGATCCCGGTTTTATCCCTAGTATTATCCTGATAAGTCACTGGGTCCATATTGTCCTTCGTTAGTGAGGAATCCTAGGGTTTTCGTCCCTAGGTTAGAAGTACCTGGTTTAGTGACCGGTTTAGGTCCTGTTTAGTCCTGGTTCAGTCACTTAGGTTGTCCTGGTTTAGAGTAGTCCCTGGTTATAGATCCTTGTTTAGAGGTCCTGGTTAAAGTCCTATGTTTAGTCCAGTTCATCCGGGTTTGTGCCAAGTTCAACCCGAAGGTTAGTCCGTCGGTATAATAGTCCTGATCCTGGTTAAGATCTGGTTTCGATCTTAGGTTTAGTTTCCTGTATTCAGTACCTTGTTTTAGTCCTGGTTCAGTTCCTGGTTAGAGTCCAAGTACAGTCCAATTTTCGGTCAATGTATCCGTCCAGATTTTAGTCCAAAATGTAGGCCAGGTGGAGTCCAGTTTAGGATCATGGTGTAGTACGGATCCAGGCCGGTTTAGTCCTCGATGGAGGTGCACTGTTTTCGATGTTCCTTGTTTTTTAGATCCTGGTAATTAAGTCCTAAGGATTTAGTGTCCTGGATATTAGTCCTGGTTTATACTTGGTTTAGTACCTTAGTTTAGAAAAATCCAGGTTCAGGAAAAGAAATCCTTGTTTAGGTCCTGGTTTAGTCCTGGTATTAGCCTTGTTTATCCTTGTTTAGGAAGATCACCCATGGTTCATGTCCTTCCCAGGTTGATGATCCATGATTTAGGTCCATTGTTTAGTCCTTGATTTAAGGCCATTGTTTAGGTCCTGTAGTCCTAGTCTAGGTCCTATGTTTATCCTGGTATTAGTCCGGGTTTAGTTTCTGGTTTAGTTCAGAAAAAAAAAATCTCTTATTGTATTACTTAGCGCTATGTATAAATTTCTTATACATTACAGAACCAATGAGTTTTGAAGATTAATAATACTATAAATATATTATCTGCCAATTCATGGAGCTGAAAATCCAATGTACCGTTCACCGGAGTTGATTACATAATAATCTCGCCTTCGGTAAAACACAGAAGTATCGAAACAAGGAAGTAGGATCCGAGAAAAAATGATTACTTGAACGTCTCATGAAGTTATGGATTCAAAACCGATACACAAACACCCCTCTGGACAACGAAAGCTACAAAAGATAGCGAAGAAAAATGTGTGAATAAAGAAAGTAAAGCATTTTGAAATCTAATGAAACAACCTACCTTTAAGCATCGTTTTTCATTTTCAGAATAATCTGCGGACCATTTTGATGACAAATCTATTTCGATTCAAAACAGAATACATGTATTTAAATGATATGAACGCAGCATACGACAAAAAAATCGCCCACTAGTACGACTGCGATAGGTCTGATAACTAAAAAAAACCTAATTGGCATCATGAGCTCCTCCCGACTCTGAGGGTCCACATCGCAAAAAATTCAGGGGGCAGGGCAGCTCTTTGGCCCCCATGGATAGGCTTCCCGAAATGTGGCATGGCTTCACGCATCATAACTGCCTGGGACCAAGAACATGGCCACGTAATCCTGGAAGCTTGTTTGGTCGACTATGTTATGTGCTCTAATGCCAGCTCATGCTGCACAACAGTAAGGTTAACAATATCTGGGACAAAGAGAAACAGTGCTCCTTAGGGAGCCTATGGAAGGTAGAGATGCTATTTAAATATGACAGATGATGTGAGAAAGAGGGAAGGAGGTAACAGAGGGAATGTAGAGCTGGAGAGTAAGAGATGAGAAACTATGGGAGGGAGAGAGAGTAGCGGAAAAGACGAGGCATGGAGTGAGAAAGAGATAAAAAAGTAAAGCAGGAAAAAATAATGGATGGGAGAGGATAAGAAAGAAAAGGGGGATGGTAGGATAAGTGAAGCAAGAGGGAGGACGGAGTTAGAGAATAAGAGGGACATCAGAGAAACTAGGGCGGATCCTAGTCTTTAGAAAGAGGGCTACCAGCGAAGTTCGGGAAGAGGGGGGACAGCCGCGGATCCAGGACTTGAAGACAAAAAGAGCCAATAAAAACATTAGGAGAGAAGATAAGTGGCGAACGAGTAAATGGAGGACGGGCTAACATCAGAGAAAAAAGATGTATCTGATAATAACTCGAGATAAACAAGAAGAAAGACGGGAGAAAAGAGGAGAAAAATTTAAAAAGTGAAGAAGTGCATAGCTCGAAGAGAAACGAGTTAGAAGAGAGCAGATCTGAGTGAAAAACAAGTAGTTGGAATTATAGGGATATAAATCCATAAAATTGTAGTAATGTAACTCCCGAGAGAGCCAATAGGTAAGGGACTATCATATGAGGCAGACGAGGTACTAATTATAATGAAACCGAGGAAAGCGTAGGGAGAGGGCGATATGGAGGAATAGGTCAGATGAACGAAATGGCTTAAACGAAGAAGCTCGAATGCTAGAGCCGAATTAGAATAGGGACACGCGATCATGATCGGAGCGAGACCCTGACTGGTAGAGAGGAAAAGTAAGAGGCGTAAGAAGATAGATGTAACCACTATAAATATAAATTATCCCTAAACATTTAATCAATCTATATATCCAGCATTAACCAGAAAAAAAAAAAAACTAATTACTCTGCAAATAACAGCTGTGAGCAAGACTACGATTCGATAAAATTACGTAGAAGAATCTAAAAGTTATCTGAAAGAGGTCTATTCTCATCGCTCAATTTACAAAAAAAAATATCCATCAGGAATGAACAAGGTACCCGATATACACACTGAGTAGAACTAGCATTTAACTAAATCAGACAGTATCATAGGATAAGAAAAAAAAAAAACAAAAGATAGAAAGGAGGATAGGAAGTGAAGTGGAGAGACTAGAACATACTGAGAGATTTATACTACAAGTGCGTACCTAAACATCACATATTAAAACATCATGCTACTGTAGAGCCAGACGAGCCAAAAAATACTTACAACCAAGGATTTTACTCTACTACTGTTAATTGTGCCAAAAGTTGAACTACTAATTACCATTACTACTCCATACTAAACTATACAGCCAATACTAAAACACTACGATTGCAAACAAACTATAGCTACCTAAAAATACACTACTGTTCTTTCTACCTCCTAATGCTACTGACTGTTCAGTTAATGATACTAAAGATCCAACGACTACAAACTTTCTCTACTGATATACTCCATACACAACAGCTTTCTACAGCTATGACAATAAAACGTTTCAGGAGTTCCGATGTACTAATGCTGTACAAACTACTTACTACTATTCCCCACACTTTTACTAATAATATTACCACATTTTAAAAACGAACCTACTAACCACAAACGTACTGAAACTACTACATACAAGATACCTCTCTACAACTACTCACATGTGTTACTAAGCAATCGCTACTGTTATTTTATTATTCCATTGTAATGTACTACTACTACAAAAAATAAAAATAAAAACGATGTAAATACATTTAACTACTTACTAACTAAGCTACTAAACTGTGCCTCCTACTAAAACAACCACTACTAACAAAGACAAAAACTAGAAACTACTACACACAACCCCAAAAAACCCCTTAAAAAAAAACACTACTATCCTCCAACTACACACACTACTTATACATGTATACTATGTATATGGTTTATAGTCAACTAGTAATTTGCCTATTAAATACTTCTCGTCCTAACTACATAACTTACCACCAGACGCTGAAACCTAACATCCTTTTTACACTCAACCATACTCAACTCCTACTACTACGACACAACATACTCCTACTACTATGTACCACTACTATCTACAACTAACACATCAGTACTAATCCTAATGCTACTGTTATGTTATGTTCCATTGTACAACTCATCCTACTAATACTACGAACTAAAACTAACTACTACTGTTAAACACTAACTAACATAAAAACTACTCACCTACTTCTACCGACTAAAAACAAAACTAGCTACTATTCCCACCTCACTTACTAATCACTCCTACTACTGTCACTACTAAAACAACTACTGACTCTGTTATGTTATTATTCCATTTTACCTACTATATCCATACTACTACTTCTACTACTACTACTTCTACTACTACTACTGTTAAGTTACTTTTAATCCTTTTACCTACTAATCCTACTACTCCTCCTACTAAACACTAAACTAAAAACATACTTCTACAAATACTAACGTACTAAGTGCTGTTATGGTTATCCTTCCTTTAACCTACTAGTCCTACTAACTACAAAACCTCTAAAAACCCGACATAACTACCGAAAAAAAAAACAACTCATTATGCTAGTAATTACCTTTTACTACTACTCCTATACTACTCTACTCCGCAGACGACTGCTACTACAACTAGAACGACTACTTAACTACTGCTACTCGATTTCTTTGCTTTCTCAACAGCGTCTCCCTCCACTGCTGCAAACCCGTTGCTCCAGCCTGTCTTTAATGACAGTCCTGAAGGACAATGAATAAAAATGAAAGATCACCCTGTGACAGCACGTTTTAAAAACGACATTTTCCAATCTCAGGTGACGCCGATCGTCAGCTCAGTCCGTCAGCATGTTATCGGTCTGGACCAACAAACAAGTGTGGGTAAGTATTATCTTCAATCTGAAATTTACTGTTGTGACGGTATTTTCATAAACAGACACCATATAACGACAATGACCTCTATTACCACTCTACTACCCACTACTTCCTACTACTACTACCACTACACTAGATACTTATAATTTTACCAACTACTACGACACAACTGTTCTAACTACTATAATACAGATTCTACAACTACTGGTCCCACTACTACTACTATTACCTACTACTATTAGTTAACTAATTCTAACTACTACTACCACTACCCGCTACTTACTACTATTACTACTAATACTACTACCACTAATACTAATTTTCTACTACTACTACTACTGGCGCGCTAATACTAATTCTGAAACGTACTACTACTACTGTCACTAAGACTAATTCTCTACTACTATACTAATACTACGACTATTAGTACTAATTCGATACGACTAGCCACTGACTGCTTAGCTTACGACCCCGACGCTCTCACTACCACTCAATACGAATTCGACTACTACCTACCTACTACTACTCACTACGTAACACTATACCACTACGACTCCGCAGCCGTAACTACTAACTTCTAGCTACCTTCGCCCTTCACTAAGACAAATTCCTATACTACTGACTATCACTAACAAATTCTACTATAACTAACCACTACCCTACTGCTACCACTACCACTAATACTAATTCTAACTACTACTACTACTACTACTACTACTACCACTAGTACCCCAGCTACTACTACCACTAACTAATTCTACTACTTACTATGTACGACTACTACTACTACTAACTACTATACTACTACTAACTACTACTACTACTTACTTACTCTGACTAATTTCTACTACTATAACTACGATCACTACTACTAATTCTACTACTACTACCTAGCACTAATACTAATGGGCTACTACTAACTACTATCACTACTCTAATTCTACTACATTACTTACTCATCACTCTACTAATTCTGACTACTACTACTATCACTATTACTAATTCTACACTACTACTTACACTACTAGCTAAATTCTACACTACTACAATTACTCTACTAATTCTAGTCCTACTAATTACTAATACTAAACTTACCACCCCCCGCCCCAAGCCGTCTAATCTAACATAGGAAAGGGGGTTCCAGGACAAAAGGCCCCTCTGTCGACACCCCTCCGACTACTACTATACTGCGACGCCCCCTAACTGCTCTACTACTATTACGACTACCGACATTACTACGACTACACACTTGGTTTTAACTCGGGGGGCAGTGATAGCTTTTCTTTCTTCTCTCTAAACCGACAATTTACAAATCAATTTGCAATGAAAACAATATGTTGAGCACATGTATTTCTCATTAGTACAATTAGCC
>JAIEZT010000304.1:2877007-2939445 GCA_019594935.1 Periophthalmus modestus | reverse complement strand
CAGTAGCATGCAGTAACCATTGTGAGTAGTTGTAGATAGTACTTGTATGTAGTAGTTTTTTCGTTTGTTGTAGTAGTAGTTTTTAAAATTGTATCAATCATTTATGTAAAAAGTTTGTATCTTAATGTTTGTAACAAAAAGTCGCTCCTGAAAGTTCAGCTGTTAAAGCTGTGACAGAATCTGAGAGAAAGTGTCTTTGACTTTGATCAAACTGCACATTGCCAGATCACACGTTTTTTATTTACCGTATTTTTCCATCGTAGTTTTTAAATCTTTTTTTTTTATGGAGTAATTATTGTGTCAACTTCTTGTCACAAAACAAAGTATTAAAACTGGACGACTGGCCTTCTGCTCTCACACAGATTTAAATATGCCTCTGTCTCTCTCCCCCCTCTCTCACTTTCCCTCTCTCCCACTTCACTTCCTCTCCCTCCTTCTCTCTTCCTCTCCCTCTTCCTCTCTCTTCCATTCTCTCCCTCCCTGTTTCTCTCTCTTTCTCCCTCTCCCTCTTCCTCCATCTCTCTCTCCCTCCTCCCTTTTTCTCTCTTTCTCCTACCTACCTCGTCTTTCTCCCTCTCTCTTCCTCCCTCTTCTCTCTTTCTCTCTCTCTTCCTCCCTCCCTCTTTCTCCCTCTTTCTCTTTTTCTCTCTCTCTCTTCCTCTCTCTTCCTCCATCTTTCTCTCTCTCTCTCTTTTCCTCCCTCTTTCTCTTTCTCTCTCTCTCTCCCTCCTCCCCTCTTTCTCTTTTTCTTTCTCTCTCTCCCTCCCCTTTCCTCTCCTTTCCTCCCTCTCCCTCTTCCTCCATCTCTCCCTCCCTCTTTTTCTCTCTTTCTCCTACCTACCCTCGTCTTTCTCTCCCTCTCTCTCCCTCTTTCCCCCCCATCTCTCCTCCCTCTTTCTTTCTCGCTCTCCCTCTTCCTCCATCTCTCCCGCCCTCTTTTCTCTCTCTCTCCCTCCCCTCTTCTCTCTTCTCCCCTCCTCCCTCTTTCTCCACTTCTCCCTCCCTCTTTTCTCTTTTTCTCCATCCCTACCTCGTCTTTTTCTCCCTCCCTTCCTCTTTTCTCTCTTTCTCCCTCCCTACCTCGTCTTTCTCGCTCCCCCTCTCTCCCCTCCCTCCGTTCTCTCTTTCTCTTCCTCCCCTCCCTCTTTTCTCTCTATCTCCCTTCCTCTTTCTCCCTCCCTCTCCCTCTTTCTCCATCTCTCCCTCCCTCTCCCTCCCTCTCCCTCCCCTCCCTCTCCCTCCCTCTTTCTCTTTCTCTCTCTCTCTCCAGGGTAAGGAGCTGTTGTCCCAGAAGCTCCCCATGTGGCAGCAGGCCTGTGCAGAGCCAAACAAGCTGCCGGACCGGGCCATGTTCTTGGCCCAGCAGATGAGCGGAGCCATGCCCATGTCGGAGCCTCTCCCTGGGGCCAAAGCGCTGCCCTGCCCCCTGAGCTGGCGGCCCTCAGAGCTGGAGGAGCCATGAGCCAACAGGTTAGTACAGACTATCGCAGCGTACATGGGTGTCGATGAGCGTTTCATATCATTTAAAACATGATCTGTTTTTGAATCGAAAAGTCCTCAAAATGGCGCCTATAACTGAAACTGAAAACGATGGCAAGGCTAGGTTGTCATTAGATTTCAAATTCTTTACTTTCTATCACACATTTTTTCTTCTTCTCTCCTCTCGCCGTCCCAGAGGTTTTGTTTGTTCCGGTTTAATCCAAACCATAGACGTTCAATTAATCATTTTCTCGTGACCTACTTCCTGTTTCGACCTGGTTACCGCGGCGATGATTATGTAACAACTGTGAACGGACAGATTTTTTCAGCCCATTAATTGGCAGCTAATACATAATTATTATTAACTTCAAAACTCACTGGTCTGAAATATAAGAAATATACAAGGCAGTAAAAATAAGGACTGAACAGAAACTAAACCAGGACTAAACCAGGACTGGACCAGGACTAAACCAGGACTAAACAAGGACTAAACAAGGACTAAACCAGGACTAAACCAGGACTAAACAAGGACTGAACCTGGACTAAACAAGGACTAAACCAGGACTAAACCAGGACTAAACAAGGACTTAAACAAGGGACTAAACAAGGACTAAACCAGGACTAAACAAGGACTAAACCAGGACTAAACCAGGACTAAACCAGGACTAAACAAGGACTAAACCAGGACTAATCGAGGACTAAACCAGGACTGGATCAGTACTAAACAAGGACTAAACCTGGACTAAACCTGGACTAAATCTGGACTAAATCTGGACTAAACTTGGACTAAACTTGGACTAAACCAGGACTGAACCAGGACTAAACCAGGACTAAACCAGGACTAAACCAGGACTGAACCAGGACTAAACAAGGACTAAACCAGGACTAAACCTGGACCAAACCAGGACTGAACCTGGACTAAACAAGGACTAAACCAGGACTAAACAAGGACTAAACCAGGACTAAACCAGGACTAAACAAGGACTGAACCAGGACTAAACCAGGACTAAACCAGGACTAAACCAGGACTAAACCAGGACTAAACAAGGACTAAACCAGGACTAATCAAGGACTAAACCAGGACTGGATCAGTACTAAACCAGGACTAAACCTGGACTAAACCTGGACTAAATCTGGACTAAATCTGGACTAAATCTGGACTACACCTAGACTAAACCTGGACTAAATCTGGACTAAATCTGGACTAAATCTGGACTAAATCTGGACTAAACCTGGACTAAACCTGGACTAAACCTGGACTAAACTTGGACTAAACTTGGACTAAACCAGGACTAAACCAGGACTAAACTTGGACTAAACCAGGACTGAACCAGGACTAAACCAGGACTAAACCAGGACTAAACCAGGACTAAACCAGGACTAAACCAGGACTAAACCAGGACTAAACCAGGACTAAACCAGTACTAAATCAGGACTAAACCTGGACTAGACCTGGACTAAACCAGGACTAAACCAGGACTAACACATATATGACACATCTGGATCAGTTTTGTCTCTGTCTATGTTTGTTTAAAGGAGATTAATGCCGTTTTCGGCCTCTGCTCTGGTATCAGTTGATATCGGCTCAAGCTGCAGTATCAAAAGTCGGTTTATCCCTGTGTTTTAAATCTTCTTCTTCTTCTTCTGCTGCAGATGCCGGTCATGAACGGGGCTCACGCTGCAGACGACTACCAGCAGTGGATGGAGGCCAAAGTGTCCCAGGGAAAAGCCTCTCCCCAAACCCACCGACACGAGGTTTACTCCAACACTCTCCCTGTACGAAAGGCTGCTCCTCAGAAGAACAAGGCTGCTCAGAGTAAGACTTTTGTTACAGCTGAATTCATATTTAACACGAGACTTTTGAAAGTAATGAGACTTTTGAGGTTTTGGTCACGCTTAAAGGTCCCGTATTACGCAAAACTGATTTTTGTGAGCGTTAAGCCGTGTTATAAAGCTGTTACCTCCTCAAAAACAGACCTGAAGTTGTTTTTTGTTTCATTCAAACATGTTTCATTAATCCTCGTTATCAGTCTGTTAATATCCACAACTCTCAAAACGCTCTGTTCCACTTTGTGATGTCATAAAGTGGTAAATTTCAAGTTAACTTCTACCTTTTGAGCTTTAGAGATTCACCATTGCCGGGCTGAAATCATCCAAATTATTCTTGTGAAGGTGTATGGAGTTTTAAAACGCAGTGGAGCACTTCCTGTATTACCACATGATATCTGTGCCTGAGAAAAAAAAAGAATAAATAAAATACAATAAATAGAAAATAAATAAATACAATAAATAAAAAATAATACTATAAGTAGAAATTAAATAAAATAAATAAATTAAATGTAATAATTACAATATAAAAAAATATATAAAAAAGTAAATAAAAAAAATTAAAGAAAGGAAAGAAAGAAAGAAAAGAAAGAAAAGAAAAAATAAATAAATAAATGAAAAGAAAAGAAAAAATAAAGAAAGAAAGAAAGAAAGAAAAAAAAAAAATAAATGAAATGAAAAGAAAAGAAAAAAGAAAGAAAGAAAGAAAAAATAAATAAATAAATGAAAAGAAAAGAAAAAATAAATAAAGAAAGAAAAAATAAATAAATAAATACATGAAAAGAAAAGAAAAAATAAAGAAAGAAAGAAAAGAAAAGAAAAAATAAATAACGAAAGAAAGAAAGAAAAGAAAAAATAAATAAATGAAAAGAAAAAAGAAAGAAAGAAAGAAAGAAAGAAAAGAAAAAATAAATAAAAAGAAAAGAAGAAAGAAAGAAAGAAAGAAAGAAAGAAAAGAAAAAATCAATAAATAAATGAAAAGAAAAGAAAAAATCAATAAAGAAAGAAAGAAAGAAAAGAAAAAAAAATAAATAAATGAAAAGAAAAAATAAATAAAGAAAGAAAGAAAGAAAGTGTAGTTAGCTCCTCCCTTCAGTTAGATATAAGGCAGTGCCCATTAAGACTAGTCTAGTCTGACTACAACTGAAAAAGCAGCTCGGAGTCATACTTACAACTTACTTAGTACAACTTTGTGTCCTCTTGACAGATTTGATTTTGTCTTTTACTATCGCTCAAAGCTCTAAAAAGTCGATTTGTTAAATAACTTCATCGATACTTTTGCCTCACAGTGGAGACGCGCACTCTGCCTCGCTCCAGCTCGATGGCGGCCGGTCTGGAGAGGAACGGCCGGACTCGGGTTCAGGCGGTGTTCTCCCACGCGGCGGGCGACAACAGCACCCTCCTGAGCTTCTCCGAGGGCGACGTCATCACCCTCCTGGTGCCCGAGGCGAGGGACGGGTGGCACTACGGGGAGAGCGAGAAGACGCGAATGTGAGTCAGTAACATCACACGTCTGAAGTCTGTCGGGTCATGGTTTGTCAGTCGAGTTGGCTGGGAGGTTTTAAGAAGACTCCTGCGCTCTGTCACGCTCTTGGTTCACTTTTATTAGTACGTTTCTGCCCCGGTGACGTTCCTATAGCCCCTTCCGCCCCAGTTGTATAAGTTAAAGAACTGTAAGATAAACCAATCAGAAAAAAAACCCAAAAAACATTCACAGTTCGACCCAATGTAACCGCCATATTGCACATAATTCACTTTGCACCTGTCTTTCGCAAGTTAAAGTCTTAGATTCTATATATAAATGGATAGCTAACCTGCTAGCCGCCGCTTTCCAAACAGGAAGTGAGCATGGACGCATTTCAGACTCCATCGACTCTGGCTCCAATTCACTTTCTATTGAAAAACTGTGGTCTGCTGCTGTCAGACTTGTCATTTTGGTCTTAAAATGTTCAGATTAACCCGCTCTACATCAAATCAGCTGCCTTCTTTCTCTGACGCCACTCCCG
Source organism: Periophthalmus modestus (assembly GCA_019594935.1). Classification (NCBI taxonomy): domain Eukaryota; kingdom Metazoa; phylum Chordata; class Actinopteri; order Gobiiformes; family Gobiidae; genus Periophthalmus; species Periophthalmus modestus. Next base: position 2,934,133 of record JAIEZT010000304.1, on the reverse strand, counting down.
CTAGCGTTAGCAACAGGTTTGATTGACAGCGTTGCTAAGCACTTGCTCGAATTTGCCGCTGTAACTGCTCCAGCCTCGATGAGCTTCATTTGACTGGAGCTGAACGCTGTGGGTGACGTCGCACTCGCTTAGTCCACTTCTTTACACAGTCTTTGGTTAAAATACACGGAAAATAATGAGAAAATATAAAGATTATTGAGTAAAACTTTATGTTCTTCAGGCGTGGCTGGTTCCCGTTCTCCTACACTCGCGTCATTACTGAGGCAGAGGCCAGTTCCATGAGGCATCTCAGAGTTCACAAGTGAGTATTCTCATTACAACATTTTTGTTTTTATATGTTTTCAGCAGGCGTTTTGCCAGCAGAAGGCGCAAGGACTGCAGCCGCACATAGGAGCTAGTAGCGTTAGGTTAGCTTTATGTGGTTAGATATTACCGTCAAGCAGTTAAACAGGACCCCCATGAGATAAAGAGAAACATTTGGTTGCAAAAAATCTCACTCGCAAGAAAAGACACAGAAAAAGTGTAAAATGTGTAAATGTGAAGTGACTCTTTTGGTGAAACATGATGTAGAAAAAAGAATAGTTTTTAATTGTCCCCTTTCAAAAACACTAATAACTAAAACAAACACACAAATAAATAAATAAATTAATTAATTAATTGATTAATAAATAATATATAAGAATTACAAAATAAATAAAATACAAGAAAATATAATAAAGAGAAAAAATGAATAAATAAAATACTATAAATAGAAAATAAATAAATAAAATATAATAATTACAAAATAAATAAATAAAATACAATAAATAGAAAATAAATAAATAAAAATACAATACATACAAAATAAAAATACAATATAATAAATAAATAAGATATAATAATTACAAAATAAATAAATAAGTAAAATACCATAAATACAAAATAAATAGATAAATAAAATATAATAAATAGAAAAAAAAAAAGATTAAATAAATAAAATACAATAAATACAAAAAAAAATAAAAAATACAATAAAGAGACACATGTAGTTATAAAAGTGTTAGAGCTTGGTACGGCAGCAAAAATTAATATTGATCAATTTTGATTTCCAATTTGCTTTTTGAAATAATTGCCTTAAAACTGTATTTGATCACATTGATTTAATCCTTTGCTGTTGTGTTGCTTTCAGTTTGCACCACGGTAAGAGCAGCAGCACCGGTAACCTCCTGGAGAGAGAGGACGTGCCGGTGCCCACTCCAGACTATACGCTCCGGATGCCCTCCCAGACTCTGCACAGACACAGGCCCTACAGTGTGACCGGGCCAGGCTTCTCACAGGTCAGGACCATGGACACTATTAAAGAGGGGGGGTACTCACTCATGGTTGGGTAACGCCAGGGTAGCCCCAAATCTCACCTGAGAATTGAATCCAAGCAGGTCACACCACCGAGCCAAGTTACAGGTCAGATCTATGGACTCCCTGCTCAGTGCTCTCAGTAAGAATTCATGTTTTTTGGGAAATAAAACCACCTGTAATTGACGTCGATGGAGCCGGAAGTGCGCCCATGCTCACTTCCTATGTGGAACGCAGCCGTTAGCGGGTTAGCTTTGTCCATTTATATAAACAGTCTACGCTTGTTCGAGGAAGTGGAAAGTTTTCTCGTTAGAAAAAATCATTTCTTTGATGTTTGCGTTGTCTGTCCTGATTGAAGGCTCTTTTTATAAGTGGCTCGCGCTGCTCCCTCGGTGTTGTGTGGTTAATATTCAAAGGCTTATACAACGTCCCACTTCTCACCTGGACTCTGTGTGGTGGGCGATGCTCTCATTATCGCGCGGTGATGCTAGCTCTGACATTTAAAGCACACTTCCTCTCCTCTGCACAGATGTGACAAGCTCTCAGCTCCAGTAACAGTATATAGAGAAGTTTGGAGCTTAGACCTATTATACAAAAAATCTACTTTTTAGACTTTTTTTAAAATCATGTTATAGTTTTTACCTTTTCATTTATTCTCTGAAATTCGTTAGCATGATCTGCAGCTATCCAGAGGAGCGGCCGACAGCTCCACGGCTCTTTGAACGCAGAAATCAGCTGTCTCGTTTCTTTTCTTAAGTTGTTTTAGATGCGCCTCTCCACAGATCTGAGCTGTAACTTGGTTTGGTAGCGTCTTCAGCCTCTAAGTGGAGATAGATCATTTCAAAGCCATATTACTGAACATTCTTGGCTAAGCAATAACATCCCAGTGATGATCAAATGGCAGAATCTCCTCCAGAAAAGTTCCATAGTGCACCTTTAAGTATTGCTAAGTTTTGAATATTTTCAGTTTCTTTTTATGCAACCACTTTAACCAGTATAATCACTATATAAACCAGGCAGACAGTGATACAGAGCTGATCTCGTGTCATTGCATGTATCTGTCTCCATCTGGTGGCGTGTTTTGTCACTGCACATTTTAAAGTAAAATTACAGTAAAATAATGAAGTGACATTTTTCTTCTGGTGAAAGACCGAGCTGTGGAAAAGGAAGAAAGGGTTATTAATTGTCCCCATTCAAATACAAAAATAACTTAAACAAACCAAACAAATAAATAAATAAAATGCAATAAATAGAAAAAAAAAAAATAATTAAAAAAAAAAGAAGGAAAAAAAATACAATGAATACAAAATAAATAAATACTAAAATAAATAAATACTAAATATGTAAAATACAATAAATACAAAATGAATAAATAAGATACCATAAAAACAAAATAAACAGATAAATAAAATAATAAAAACTAAAGAAATACATAAAAGGCAATAAATGCAAAAATATAAAATACAATAAATACAAAATAAATAGAATACAAATGCAATATAAACAAAATAAATAAAATATGATAAAAAACTAAATAAATAAAAGGCAATAAATACAAAATAAATAAATATTTAAAATACCATAAAAACAAAATAAACAGTTAAATAAAATACAATAAAAACAAAATAAATAAATATAAAGCAATGAATACAAAATAAATACATTAAATACATTAAATGCAAAATAAATAAAAGTCTGGTGTTTCTGAAGTTGAAATTTATTTGGAAAATTCTTAATTTGCTTGTTTTTATTTTTCTTCAGCAGGTGGAAGAATATGAGCCACGTTTCCCAACAAGGTAAGAACCACTTACTCTAATACTAATAAAAATTCTACTCGATACTAAAGAATCACAGTTTAAGTTCAGCCTCTTTAAACATATTTGACTTTAAGTTAGTACAGGCTTTATTAACTAGTTCTATAAACATGTAGTATTTATTTTCTGAAGACAGAGCGTGTTAAAACCAAATGAAAGGGGAATTTTAAAAGATAAAATAAAGATGGCGGAGCTTAAACTGTGAGATAATAGTCTAACTGTCCAGGGACTTGCATGGTTTACCATTTTGTCGTCTCTATTTAATTGTATTTTTTAAGACGTGTGTGATTTTTTGAGGTTTTTGTACAAGTGTGGTTGCATGCTGGGTAAATTTAAGGATCATGTTGAGTTACTTTGATATATTTATGTATTTATTTCCTTATTTATTGTTGCTTTGGCTTGCTTCAGCTTGAACCCATTATTCATTTTCGACATTTACACTGTTGAAGTGGAGATTTTCCTTTATATAAATCATTTTCTTAATGCGTACCTTGAAATACTTATGTGGATGAGTGACACTTGCCATAGTAGTTATATTAGAAGTAGTAGCCATGCAGTAGAAGTATCGGTATTGGTAGTAGCAGTAGTATTGGTTCTGTACTTTATAGTAGTACTGTGGGTGTGACGGTGGCGTTACCTCTACGTACGTCACATCTGCTGCCCGGGTCCAACCAGGAAGTAAAATAAAAAAACTACACCAAAATAAAATAAAAAAACGGAAAACACTAGTTGAGATTTTTAGTAAAAATATATTTATTTTAACTTTGTTTTAGTGAAATAAATCTGACATGTTCGCTTTAACGGTGCACTATACTACTTTACAGGTAGAGGGTCCGCCACCTAATTGTCTCCATGGAGATGTTTTACTGCATTGCCTGGAATGTTCCACAGTACGGCATAAAACTTATCAATCTCAAGTATTTTTATTGCTCACAAATACTTTAAAACACGCGTCTCCTCTCCGCAGATCTGACTTGTAACTTGGCCTTGTAGCGTCACTTATTTGTTTCTTTCTTTTCTTTGCAAATGGATTCGTTTGTTGCCGTGCTGTAGAAAATTCCAGGCAAAGCAAAGACATCTCTATGGAAACGAGCAGCTAGCAGAGCCTCCGCCAGAAAAGTTCCACAGTGCAGCTTTACGCTAAAATCTCCCTTCATCGTGTAACCTCTCGCCTTTTTACATCTCATTCCATCTTTGTGTGTGGTTTGGGTTCTCCTCGACTCTGACTTTGTGAAGATTCCCGAAAATTTTGCATGACCTGGAGTTCTTTTTCTTGAAATTCCCGTCTTTTTGGAATTTTTTTTTCGGAAATGTGCAGCTTTTGTCGTTTTTGTCGTCCGCAGTTCAACAGAAGTCAAACTGATTTCTACAGTGTGAGAAACGAAACACAAAACTGAAGCTGTAAGACTCAGGACTCGTCTTTCTTCACGTAGTCCTCCTCCTCCTCGGATTTCCTGGTTCGGATCTCAACTAAAACCAGGAAAAAGTGGGAAAAAATGGCGGCGAGTCAACTCTTCTTTCAAACTGCCATTTTTGGGAGCACTTTAGCTTGTTCGCGATGCATGTTTAGAACTTCCATCAGACATTGAAAAGAGCGGAGTCTGGATTATAACTGAAACTTTGAACAGTGAATGCAGCTTTTGATAATCTTGAGTTTATCACTTTAAGCACAACCCAATCTGTTATACGTGTTAGTACTTGTTTCTGCAAATTACTACTTCATATTTATTGGTTTTTACGACATTTTATGGCTGTGATCAGACGGTGCTGAAAGCCAGAGCTGGGGCCGAGTCGTCGTTTTGGAGATCTCACGTCTTTGGGCTCAAGTCCCGAGTCACAGACAGGCAGAGGTGGAAGATAATGAAGTACAAGTAGTAAAGTACTGCACTTACGTAGAATTTTAGGTATTTGTACTTTACTTAAGTGCATTTTACAGTCCATACTTTTGACTTCTTGACTACTTCACTATATTTGAGAGCAGTATCTGTACTTTCTGCTTCATTTCTACATTTTTGAGCAGGACTGAAAAGTAAAAAGTACTTTTCATATGATTTGGGGAGTTATTTTTACTATGTTCGTGGTAAAAAAAACAAAAATAAATACACAAAATTCATAAGAAAAATGAAGAAATTGAATCGTATTGTTACTGTGACCAATATATGTAATTTTTGAATCAATATTTAATCACTACATTTAACACTTGTGTGAAATACTTTTACTTTTTACTCGTAAAGTACATTTTTAAACAGGTACTTTAAAACTACTTTACTTAAGTAGATTTTTTCATGGGATACTTTTACTTTTACTTTTACTTGAGTAACCTATTGCCTCTGTATTGGTACTTTTACTTAAGTAACAAAACTGAGAACTTCATCCACGTCTGCAGGCAGATGAGTCCAAGTCGAGTCCGAGTTGAGTCCAATTCGAGTCCAAGTCGAGTCTTAATCAAGTCCAATTTGAGTCCAATATGAGTCCAATATGAGTCCAAGTTGATTCCAGTTTGAGTCCAATTTGAGTCCAATTTGAGTCCAATTCGAGTCCAATTCGAGTCCAATTCGAGTCCAATTCGAGTCCAATTCGAGTCCAATTTGAGTACAGTTTGAGTCCAATTTGAGTCCAAGTCAAGTCCAGTTTGAGTCCAATTTGAGTCCAATTCAAGTCCAATTCGAGTCCAGTTTGAGTCCAGTTTGAGTCCAATTTGAGTCCAATTCAAGTCCAATTCAAGTCCAAGTCGAGTCCAATTTGAGTCCAATTCAAGTCCAATTCAAGTCCAATTCGAGTCCAATTCGAGTCCAAGTTGAGTCCCGTTTGAGTCCAAGTCGAGTCCAAGTTGAGTCCAGTTCGAGTCCAAGTCGAGTCCAAGTCGAGTCTAAGTCGAGTCCAGTTTGAGTCCCGTTTGAGTCCAATTCGAGTCCATGTCAAGTCCAAGTCGGGTCCTAATCGGGTCCAATTCAAGTCCAGTCGCCCAAGTCGAGTCTCGAGTCCAAATCCTTCGCTCTGAGTCATTTCAAGTCTTTAAACCGAACAAAGTACTGAATACAGTTTGTATTTTTGCCATTTATTTGCTGCTTTTTAAACAAAATTGTTCTACCTAAAACATCATGGTGACAAATAGAGTAAAAATGTAACAAAATCCAAATAACATAATACAATATTTATAGTATTTTCGATGTACTACGTAGTAACAGTTATTTCCTCATGTAGTTTGCACTGAAATGGAGCAAAGCATCATGGTCTATGTAGTTCCCTTTGTTTTTAGCTGTTACTATGAGAGAGAGTGAAAGGGGGATGATGGAGGAGGAAGGACAGAGAGAAGGAGAGAGGGAATTAGACAGAGACAGACATTTGTGTTACAGTTATTGTAAAAACCCGAATAACAAACATAATTGCGATTATCGATTATATCACGATAATGATTCAAACTGTTATGGATATGAATAATTATAACTTTAATATTATGAGTGAGTTCCATGTTTAAACAGCTGTTATAGTCTTGTACTTTGTTATCAGTGAAAAAAACTGCGATTTAGCGAAGAATATTCTGGATGAGCAGGGCCGTCGACTGAAAATTTGGGGCCCGGGGCAATAATCCTCACACGGGCCCCCTAATGCAAATTAATAGGAAAAAGGTCAAATTTTGGTAGTTTTTCTGCACATTCTGCGATTATCACGATATTATTCTTTATCGTCCCATCCCTAGACATGTTCCAGTTTGCTCCTGTAAAATTAAGCTCTGAAAGTATCAACCGCACAGAGAAAAGTGTTTTGGATTAAGGAGAAGCATCAAACCGTCTCATGTCGAAGTCTGAGTCCATTTTATCAAATCGAGTCTCAAGTTCTCAAAATAGTGACTCAAGTCTGACTCGAGTCCAAGTCCCGCCTCTGCTGAAAGCTAACCTCACTATTTAAATCCTGTATTACAGTAATTTGATACTGGTTTATGCTACAGTTTTATATTTTGGTGAGTTGTAGTACACACAGTTTGTATTTTTATCACTTTCATTCAGTCGTGTTACACAAATCTTACGTCCAAGTATTTATGAATGTATTTAAAGGTCCAATATTACACAAAACTGACTCTTGTAGCTTTAAGTCGTGTTATAAAGCTGTTACCTGCTCAAAAACAGACCTGGAGTTGTGTTTTGTGATGTCACGAAGTGGTAGTTTTCACGCTCTCAGCTACATTTTATCTTTTGTTGAGTAGAAATTGCCAATTTTAGAGCTGAAATGATCCAAATGATTCTAGTTAAGGTGTAAAATGGAGTTTAAAAACACAGAGGAGCACTTCCTGTATTGCCACATGATGACATCACAAGGTGGAACAGAGTAGAAATCTGTGTAAACCCTCAGTCGTCCAGGTCTGATCCATGGCAAGACGAAGTTCAAATCTGTCAACTGGACAAATCGTTGTAGGAGTGAAGACGTTTCGCTGCTCATCCAAGCCGCTTCTTCAGTTCTGATCAGAACATCGGCGTGAGAGCTCCTCTGGACCCCAGTCCGCCGTGCATCTACATCTGAAAGCCACTAACCACTCCTTTGAAGATAGTGAAGTTCAGATCTTAGCCAGAGAAAAGAAATGGTTTGAGAGGGGAGTTAAAGAAGCTATTTTTGTTAGGAAAGAGAATCCTTCTTTAAACAGGAATGGAGGCTTGAGACATAATCTCTCCCCCATCTACAACTCCATTCTTAGACCCAGAACAATGGGAACAATAGCAGGGTCGTTAAGGGCTGAATAGGGTAGTTTCAGCTGAAACTGGAGACAATAGGTGTTTACAGTTTCAGTGCAGTTAGCCCCTCCCTACAGAAAGAGTTAGCCCCCTTGAGATAGATATAAAGCAGTGTTCACCAGCAATCTGATCAGAACTGAAGAAGCGGCTTGGATGAGCAGCGAAACGTCTTCACTCCTACAACGATTTGTCCAGTTGACAGATTTGAACTTCGTCTTGCCGTGGAACAGAGTGTTTTCGGTTTGTGAGAAGAACTTAACGTAAATCTGCAGGGTTAAAAGTGTGAATGAAACAAAAAAAACACAACTCCAGGTCTGTTTGTGACGAGGAAACATTATAAGATCAGAAAATAGCGGAATATTGGCCCTTTAAAAAAAAAAAAAAAAAAATACAGTTTAAGGTATTTTTAAAAACACAACTAAAAAAATAAAAATACACAAAATACATTGAATTTCTCAGATGAATTTTCAGATTTTTTTCCATTTTTTTCCCATTGAAATCTGGAGTGATTTGCAGAAATGGAAGTAGTGAGATTGGGTGTGTAAATGTATAAATGTGACGGAATGTTCTCTGTACATAAACTTGTGCCAAACTCGTGCTCGTCTCATTATATCTACTCAAACCATTCATGCACTTTCTGTCTCAAATATATACTCCAAATTTATGTCTGTTTTACGACTTTTATTTCTGAAAACTGTGATTTATCTCTTGTCTGAAAACGAAGGGCGAATGAGCTCAGTTTAACGTCGTCTTTGAGCAAAAATCTGTTATTTATAATCGGAATAAAACACTTCCTCATTTACAAATCAAACCGTGCCTCAGATTCAGTTATTACTTCATAAAAAGTATTTTCACGGGACTTTTCCTCCTGTTTGTGTGAAGAAGATGCCTCCGTTTTTATAAAGTCTGTGGTTTCAGACTTTCATTTATTCGCTTTTTCACACTAACTTTAAAAAACAGTAAAACTGTGATTTTTGGAGTCACATGAAGTGAGAGAATCATTTTTAGGGTTTAGGTTTTACTCGACAAATAAGAGACTGAGGGAAGGAGGGACGAAGAGAAAGAGGGATAGAGAGGGAAGAGAGAGAGAGGGAGGAAGACAGAGAGAGAAAGAGAGAGAACAAAGGCAGAGAAAGGAGAAAGAGAGAGGAAAGAGACAGTGAGAGGAGGAAGAAACTGGGAGAGAGAGAGGAGGAAGACAGAGAGGAGAAAGAGAGAAAGAGTGAGAGAAAGAGAAGAAAGACAGAGAAAGGAGAAAGAGAGAGAGGAGACAGAGAGAGAAAGAGGGATAGAGAGGAAAGAGAGAGAGAGGGAGGAAGACAGGGAGAGAAAGAGAGAAGAGAAGCAGAGAAAGGAGAAAGAGAGAGAGAAGAGAGAGAGAGAGAGGAGACAGTGAGACAGAGAGAGAGAGAAAGAAGGATAGAGAGGAAAGAGAGAGTGAGAGGAAAGGAAAGAGAGAGAGAGGAAGGGAGAGAGTGAGAAAGAGAGAGAGAGGAGGAAGACAGCGGGAGAGAGGAGAAAGAGAGAGAGAGGAAGGGAGAGAGAGAGTGAGAGAGAAAGAGAGAGAGGGAGGAGGAAGAAAGAGAGAGAGGAGGAAGAAAGAGAGAGTGAGAGAGAGAGAGGACAAAGTGAGAGAAAGGAGAGAGTGAGAGAGATAGAGAGAGGAGGAAGAGGGAGAGAGAGAATGACCAGGATGCAGAATCAGTCCAGGCTAATGATTACTTTAAAGCTGCACTATGTGACTTTTTCCCAGACAAACCAGTGACATCTTGTGAAGTGGATAAATACAGAGTGTGCACATGACAGACCTGCTGTTTCCTCTGCATGTCAAAATAAAATGGTTGCTTGATTAAAGCTAATTTATTTTATACATTTAAAGTCAAAAGTTTTTTGGTTTTTTTTACATTTTAACTGTGCAGTACAAAGTTTTGTCAATGTTTTATTGTGTATTTGCTGAGAAAACAGAGCAGTTTGTCTGTAACCACACTCTTTTCCCCCTGTGCTTTTATTTTGAAAGAGGAGGAGACAGGAAACAGAATCATGCAGGAATCAACCTGGAGATTTTTATTTAAAATTATGTCAAATCAATTTTAATTACTGAACATTTGAGAAGTTTCATATCTGATAAATTATATATTTTTATTTTATTGTTTATTTGCATGTTTTACATTTTGTACAATTATTAGGAGAATAATAATAATAATGTTAATGTTTTTTATTAGACAAAAAGACAAAACATGCACAAAACCAAAGACCAGACAAATGAGAAATAATAAAGCACAAATAAAGGAACGAGGAGGAGCGGGAATCAACATAAACTTTTTTTTTGTTTCTACATTTTTGTTCTGTTTTTTTTTTTTTTAAATGACCTCTCTGTTACCCATGTCATTATTACCCTGCTCTCCATGGCCTCTGCTGTGTCGGAAAGTAACTGAAAACATGTAGTAAAAATACATGTTCTGAATACTCTGTTTGAGCATTCAGGCTTTATATAATAATAATAATAATAATAATAATAATAATAATAATAATAATAATAATAATAATAATAATAATAATAATAATAATAATAAATATAAATAAAATACAAAATCATGCCTAATGGACAAAATGATTATAAATTTAAAAAAAAAACAAAACTTAAAAAGTATAAAATAAAAAATAAAAAGTACTTGACCAGCTTATTCTGCTTCCAAATTAAAAATGGATTAAACACACTGTTATGATTTATATTATGAAATCGACTCATGGCTCTCAGCTTTTTGCAATAAAAAGGACTGAATATAGAAACACTGGCTCCGTCCATCCACATCACATGGTCACAGTGCTAGCAGGAGGCACTTCATCGTTTAAACCTGTAGCGTTTGTGTCATAAATAGTGTTTGGAGAGTGTGGTTGTTACTGTGTGTTTGGCCTGTGGTTTCAGTCCAGGTCCGGAGTGCGCTCGTTTATAAAGGACGGCCTCACAGTAAGTGGATCATAACCTGGTGTTTTGTCTCTTTCTCGTTGCATGTTCTGGTGGTCGGGTTCCATGTTTTTGTCTTTATCTTGCTGTAAATTTGCATGTAAAGCTCTGTTATGTTTTTCATTTGGGACCTTTTCTAATACTGGCGCCTTAATTAGCCTCATTAAAGCATGAACAGAGACTTAATTCATACTGAAGTAATAGTCTGAGAAGGATTCAGGGTTGTATTCTGGGCAGTGTCTGTGTAGTGACCATGTGACCATTTGCTAAGCCTTAGTTATTATTATAAACTATTTGTTCATTATGAATTAAAGTTACACTATGTCATTTTTCTAGTGGAGGATCCACCACCTACTTGTCTCCATGGAGCTGTTACTGCTTTGCCTGAAATGTTCCATAGTGTGATATTAAACATACCTTCTCCATGGAGACAAGCAGGTAACCCCCAGCAGGCAAATTTACAGGTCAGATCTGTGGAAAGGGGCCCTGCTCATGCTGTATTTTATTTTATTTTATTTTATTTTTATTTTATTTTATTTTATTTTATTTTATTTATTTTTTTATTTTATTTATTTTATTTTATTTATTTTATTTTATTTTATTTTATTTTATTTTATTTTATTTTATTTTATTTTATTTTATTTTATTTTATTTTATTTTATTTATTTTATTTTTTTTTTTATTTTATTTTATTTTATTTTATTTTATTTTATTTTATTTTATTTTATTTTATTTTATTTTATTTATTTTATTTATTTTATTTTATTTATTATTTATTTGTTTTTAATTTTTTTTTTTTATTCTTTTAAATTCATTTTTTTTAATTCATTTATTATACTTTTTTTTTTTTTTTTTTTTTTTTTTTTTTGTTTTGTTATTTTTGAGCCATAAAAACACACACGCACAATTAAATAATGCAAGATAGGTTATTCAATTTAAAACTACGGAACATACCAGGCAAAGCATTAACATCTCCATAGAGACAAGCAATTAGCGTACCCTTCACACAGAAAAGTTACATAGTGCATCTTTAGCCTTTGTTCATGCTTTATTATTAAAATGTATTTATAAAGTTCTTTTCTTTTAAAGTGTCTCTTGTGAATCTCTGTATAAAACCCATTTTTGTCCTTTTTGCCTCCATTTCATCTGTTTAATGCATGTTCAACAATCTCCAAACTTCTTTTTACCATCTTTCCACTGATTGGTCGTTCACTCGTGTCATTTCAGCCTGACCCCGCCCACTCTCCCGGCCGTGGAAGCTCCGCCCAAACCGCCGCTTTCTGACGACGTCACGGAGCAGACGAGTTTAGATGAGTCTCAGTACGACGAGGTGGAGAAGCCCTCGTGTCCCGCTGAAGAATACTAGACCAGAACAGTTTCCCTCGTCGGGTGTGATTGACAGGTGGATTAGCCAATCAGGGACAGGCCTGATCCATCTGTATCGATATTATGGATTTGCGAGGCTGTGTTTTAGTAGAATTATAATCGTAAATCGAATCTGAAATCAAGACTAGCTTAAACAACTGAGAATTTCAACCTGCACTGGACAAATTGTCATGATAAAAAGCTGCATTGTGCAACTTTTTGATGAATGGCCTTCATGTTTTATGCTCGTCTCCATGGCGACAACCAGGATAAGCGGCCCCTCTCACATAAGAATGAACATCAGGGTGTTTTATTTAGCAATTCTAACTTTGTAATTACTAAATACAATATAGATTAGCGATTGATTGCTACGTTTTGGTTTTTTTTTGAGGGTTTTTCGATACAGATTGTCAAGATTTGCCGATATTTTTAGGCTAAAACAGGCAAATTTTGGTTATTTTCCTCAAATTCTATTATTTAAATTTACTACTACGTGTCTCTTCGTATTAAAGTGTTAAAATAAATCTTTGTGCGTATGTTTTAGCCAGAAAATCAATTAAAACAAAATATCGGCCTGTGCTGGACATTTAAGGCCGATATCAGATCCGCTTAAAAGGCCAAATATCGGTCAAAGGATATATCCGTCTATCTCTAATATGGATAAGCTTAATGTCATATGGTGGAACATTTCAGGTAAAGTGCACAAAGAAAAACAGCTCCATGGACACAAACATCCAAAAGTTACGCAATGCAGCTTTAAATATGACTGTACTTTGTGAATCTGTAGAAGTTACACCTCAACCTTCTCTGAGATGGGATGAAACTTAAATTATTGTCAAATGATGCTGAATTTTAATGTTTTTCCGATGCATTCGAGCAAAGTAAATGTTTTAATTAAAAGTCAGATTTGTGTCCTGTAAACCAGAGCTGTCCAAACTACGGCCCATGGGCTAAATGTGGCCCGCAGACGTCTCCCTGAATGGACCTAACTGATCATAAACAGTCATTATTCATGCAGATTTAAGTAATTCTACAAATGTAACCTCAAAACCACCACATAGCACTGATTCAGACTGAAAATGAATGCTCCAAGAGTTATGACATTTCAGGTTTTTCAGGTTTTCAGGTTTTTGCGTCACTTACCCGCAGAACTATTTGAACACCCTGTGATTTTGGAAGTTCTCCCACTTAGAAATCATGGATGGTCTGAAATTTTCATCTTAGGTGTATGTCCACTGTGAGAGACATAATCTAAAAAAAAAAAATCTGGAAATCACATTGTATGATTTTTAAAAATTATTTATTTGTATGTTACTGCTGCAGATAAGTCTTTGGACACCTGAGAAAATCAATGTTAATATTTGGTCAAACATTTCCTGTAGTTTTTCACCAGGTTTGTACTCACTGCAGGAGGATTTTGGCCCACTCCTCCACACAGATCTTCTCTAGATCAGTCGGGTTTCTGGGCTGTCGATGAGAAACACAGAGTTTGTGCTCCCTCCAAAGATTTTCTATTGGGTTTAGGTCTGGAGACTGGTTAGGCCACTCCAGAACCTCGATATGCTTCTTACAGAGCCACTCCTTGGTTCTCCTGGCTGAACTTTGGGTCATTGTCATGTTGAAGACCCAGCCATGACCCATCTTCAACGCTCTAACTGAGGGAAGGAGGTTGTTCCCCAAAAACTCACAATACATGTCCCCGCTCGTCCTCTCCTTAATACAGTGTCGTCCTGTCCTATGTGCAGAAAAACACCCCAAAACCTGATGCTACCACCCCCATGCTTCACAGTGGGGATGATGTTCTTTGGATGGTCCTCATCATTCTTCTTCCTCCAAACACGGCGAGTGGAATTAAGACCAAAAAGTTCTATTCTGGTCTCATCTGACTCTTCTGGATCATCCAAATGGTCATTGACAAACTTAAGTCGGGCCTGGGAACCTAAAAAATCATACAATGCGATTTCCAGATTTATCTCCTCCCAGACTGCAGGAGCTCAGGGGGATCTGACTGTTTAAAGACGGACTGTGGTCGAGTCACATTAAACACCGGCCGCTTTGATCAGTCGAAGGATTTGATATTTATATACTTTCCAAAGCACCTGACTATTCCAGACTCTATAGAACGTCGTTATATTCTGGCTGACTCCAAACTCCCTTAATCTCCTCAGAAAGTACCGACGTCGGTGTATTTTTGCACACACACGCGTCTCAACCTCCTGTAAACTCAAATTCTCACAAATATGACAGAATTTCTCATGATTTGAAACACTAATGTACATAAATACTGAAACATATGCACTTTATAACTAACTCTGATGTAGTTGCTGTGTGCTTCTACTGCCCCCTAGTGGTTGTGCACGTTTGTTTGATTTAAAGTTTGAAACATATATATTCTGTGTTTTTCAACTTGCACAGGGCCCACACGGCGAAACGATCGTGAGAATAACTTCAGTTTCATTTGAATTACATTTATTTATGGGTTAATTTCCAACATATTCACTTTATTCACTAAAATCTCGACTGATCTCAGTGATGAAAATGTAAATGTGCTGATCCTCATTATGAAATAAAATCTAAAAAAGATTTACAGTGGTTTGTGTCTTGAATTTAAAAGAGGGAGGAGAAGAAGAGGAGGAGGAGGAGGTGGAGAAAGAGGAGAAGAAGAAGGAGGAAGAGGGGGAGATGAAGGAGGGGGAAGAGAAGGTGGAAGCTGAGAAGAAGAAGGAGGAGGAAGTGGAGAAGAAGGAGGGGTAAGAGGAGAAGGAAAAGGAAGGAGGAGTAAAAGGAGAAAAGGGAGGAGGAAGAGACGAAGGAGCAGGAGGAAGAGGAGAAGAAGGAGGAGGAGGTGTAAAAGGAGAAAAAGGAGGGGGAAAAGAAAGAGAATAAGGAAGGGGAAAAGGAGAAGAAGGAGGTGCGGGAGGAGGAAGAGAAGGAGGAGGAGGGAAGGAGGAGAGGAGGAGGAAGAGGAGAAGGAGGAAGAGGAGAAGAAGGAGCAGGAGGAAGAGGAGAAAAAGGAGGAAGAGGAGGAAAAGGAGGAGGAAGAGAAGGAGAAGAAGAACTCCAATAATAATTGATCTATTATTTCCACATCACTTTCCTAATGTGGTTCTGTCTGCTCGTCTCCATGGAGATGCTGTTGCTATGCCAGGAATATTCAGCAGTACGGCATTAAACTTAAATATTAAACTTAAATATTTAGAAAAACATTCTAACTGTGAGTGTCCTGCTTGTCTTTACCTGCTTGTCTCCATGGAGATACTGTGAAATATTCCAGGTAAGCTAATAACATCTCCATGGAGACTAGCAAATTAAGAAAAGTTACATAGTGCAGCTTTACCCACCATTTTGAGAGTGTCCTTCAAAAGCACGAGTCTGTTTCCAGATGTGTAAAACAGATTTATTCATATGTTTAGAAGGTACAGAACAGAACGACTCGGCCAAAGATCCTCCTCATCCCTCCATCCAAAAGTACTTCTATACGTAATACTTCGACATACACAACTCTTTGGCAAAAAAACATAAGATTTCCAGTCAAATGACCACATCTCTTCTGCAAATCTAAAACACGTCATGATCTATGCAGAGAAACTGTTCCTGAATCAGATACAAAAATATTAGGAACAGCTGTTGACATGGTTTATTTTACAGCTGGGCCAGGTCCCCCTCCACTCGCTTTTTTTTTTTTTTTTTTCCATCAGTCTGGAACCAAAATAAGGCTAAAGAAAACTGCAGCAGCTTCCAATACCATCTACATTTAGTGTATAATAGAACGGTATATATGGCATTTATTATCTAACTACAGGCCCCCTAGTGGTGCAAGCTCATATAACAGACCTATTGAATTTTGACTGAAAGAAATACAAACTAGTTTCTTTTTCATGTACTTTTAACAAATCCAAAACTAAAATCTGATCTTAAAAAAAGATTTAAAATTATATTAAAAATTATATTACTTACTTACACTCCTCCCTGGCATTTAATACTAACTTGCCTGTATATCTTACTGTTTTATTATTTTATAGTTCCTTTCTATTGTGTTATCTGTATTTTTTATTTCTGTATTTATTTAATTTTATTTTTTATGTGAAGCACTTTGGCCAGCTGAAGTTGTTTTAAATGAGGTATAGAAATAAAATAGATTTTTTTTTTTTTTTTTTTTTTTTTTTTTGCTTTAGCAGATGTTATATGACAATCTGGACTTGCAATCTGACATTTGACAACTAGATGTCACTATATTTCAACCCTTGTATCAAAATCCTGTCAAAATCCAATACAATTAAATAGTAGTTTTTAGATGTAATAGTACTTAAGTATTTTTAGACTGTATAAAGAAGTGGACTAAGTGAGTGTGACGTCACCTGCAGCGTTGAAGCTCATCGAGGCTAGCAGTTATAGCGGCTAATTTGGAGTCGGGTGCCATATTTGGAATCCCGACCTTGAGTATCATAGCAACCAAAGAGCCAATCAGGAGTGAGGCTGTTGAAGGTAACGCCGCTTCCTGCCCACACCTCTGGTTTTGCAGGGAGCGGACGCTTAGCAACGCTGTCAATCAAACCAGTTGCTAACGCTAAGAAGGCGCTTGATCTGTTTGCTATTAATGTGATTTACGGACACGATAGCAGCATAAAAACACCAGGATCAGGTAGAGCGGGTTAATACGAACATTTTAAGACCAAAACGACGAGTTTGACAGCAGGAGTTACAGAGAGAGCGGCGACAGCTTTTCAATAGAAAGCGAACTGGAGCCAGAGTCGATGAAACCGGAAGCTGCTCAAGACGCTCCTATTTGGAACGCAGCAGCTAGCAGGTTAGCTATGTCCAGTTATATATACAGTCTATGCGTTAAACCTTTTACTTTTTAAACAAAACTAGAAGTAGAAGTAGTACCAGAGTAAAAATAAGTTTTTTTTGGTTCTTAGAGTCAGTGGAGAGGGACTTGACGGCAGCTTAACACTTAGACGATACTCGATCCATATCTTAACTGAGCTGGTCACAGAACACAGAGAAAGCAACATATATGTACCTCATGATTGTTGAGCCAATATACAGCAGATGGCGTTAACAGTGTCGTCAGTTCTCTCAAATATATAAAATGACATTAAATACTTCTACAAAAGGTGAAGGTAGAATGTCTCGTCTTAAACGCAGTTCCTCGTCTTTCACTTATCTCCGTTTTCAGTAGTAAATATCATATTGTTATCATCAAAATCATGCATTGCTATATATCTTTTTCGTACGGGTTAGTAATTACTCGATGATACAAAGTCATTTGAAAACAACTGATGCTAAATTGTTCAGTGTTTGAGGTGGTCCCAAGCCTGGAAAAATAGAAATGGCAGCTGCAGGGAGGGCATCTGATGTAAAAAGTGAAATAAATTGGTCTTTTTTGCTTCCCTTAGAGTGACTGTTAAGACAATGTTGAAAAATGGTTCAACTGAAGTGAAAAAATAGAAATGGTAGCTTCAGGGAGATCATCTGATGTAAAAAAATAAATAAATAAATAAAATAAAAATTTAATTAATTAATTAAAAAAAATAATAATGATTTTTTTAAAAAAGTAAACATAAATGAATAATAATCAGTAACTTAATTTTTATTTTTTTTTTCACTTGTAGTAATATGTTATTATTTCATGATACAAAATAAGGTAAAAACAATGGCATCAAAATTGGCTGAAGTGGTTCCCAGCCTGGTTAAATAGAAATGATAGCTGCAGGGAGGGCATCTGATGTAAAAAATAGAGATAAATTTGAATCCTTTTGCTCCCCTAAAATGGCTTGGAATTATCGTAATTTCACGGCTATAAGGCGCACTGGATTATAAGGCGCAGCTTCAGTTACGGGTGCTTTTTCGGGCTTTTTCTGCATTTAACACATACAAAAGTCGCACCGTTAGCCCAAGCATCCACAATCCATTCAGAAATCGTGGCGTAACTTGCCCGGCGTCTGTCATCCATCGCTCCCGCGATGTTTGCAACTTTTAACCACGCCTTATAGCCGTGAAATTACGATATTTAAGAATATAAAGTAATTTGAAAACATTAGCGTCTAAATGGTTCAGTGTACTGTTTGAGGTGAGCCCAAGCCTGGATAAAAAGAAATGGGTGCTTCAGGGAAGGGCATCTGATGTATGAAATAATTACATTCAAACTGAAAACTGACTTTGTTATTTCATCCTTTTCTTTCCTTGCATCTGTCCATAGTCCAATAACAATATGACGGTTTTCTTATTCACTTATGATGAAGATGGTTTATAGTGAGCTCCTATAAAAGTCTATGGGTCTGTACAACGATGTTCAAAGTGCGAAAAATCCACTGCGAAGTTGACATCACTCTTCCATATATTCATAAATCTTAAATCTCTTTCCCTGTTGTTTCTTGCTCCAAAAATAGACTTACTTAAAGATAGGTCCCGTCCTCAGTGAGTGTTTACATCTGGCAATATATTACTTTTTCTCTTAATCTCTATAATAAATATTTTGTTTTAAATATTGTAGGTTTTAAAGTGTCCACAGACGAAGGAGGCACTGTCGTATTTCTAAAACCTGACGTTACGGTAAAGTGTGAAAAGTCATGCGATTCTTTCGGTTTTTTTGTTGTTTTTTTTTTCTTTTTGTTTCAAAGTTGGTCACTCTTTATCTCCATCTTCACTGCTGCCTGAAAAACAAGAAAACACAGCGTTAACTCGGAAAAGTTTTTATTTTATTTTTATTTTTTTTTTTATTTATGAAGGCTTTTAATTATTTCGTACCTTTTGAGTCTCTCAGTTTTTTTGTTTTTTTTTTTCCAGCTATTTTATTTTATTTTATTTTATTTTATTTTATTTTATTTTATTTTATTTTATTTTATTTTATTTTATTTTATTTTATTTTATTTTATTTTATTTTATTTTATTTTATTTTATTTTATTTTATTTTATTTTATTTTATTTTTTTATTTATTTTATTTTATTTTATTTTTATTTTTATTTTTATTTTTATATTTTTATTTTATTTTATTTTATTTTATTTATTTTTGCAACATGTAAACAGTATTTAATAAAAACTACACCTTCATCTGAAAAACATATGAGCAGTTTAATGCTGTAATCCAAAGAGTGTCCCACGGTCTGACATGAAAAGTTACATGGGACAGTTACATTTTTATTAAACTAGCACCATAGATACATTCAGTTTTTTTAACATTGCAAATATGTACTGAATTGTGTTTTAAATTGTTAACCGCCATGGCGAACATCCTTCTGAAACCCATGGATGAATAAGAGATGATATTAGCAGGTTTGTCAGCGCATAAATAGTAATAATGAAACTATGTCCCACCTCCAATTGAGTCCACGTCAGAGTCGGAGATGTGAGTGATGGAGAAACGAGAGACGGGGGATGGAGACACTGTGAATCTGGAGATGGTGGGTTTGACTGCAGGTCTGGTCTCTGGTCTGGTCTCCGGTCTGGTTTCAGGTCTGGTCTCTGGTCTGGTCTCTGGTCTGGTCTCTGGTCTGGTCTCTGGTCTGGTCTCTGGTCTGGTCTCCGGTTTGGTCTCTGGTCTGGTTTCAGGTCCCGTCTCAGGTCTCGTCTCTGGTCTCGTCTCTGGTCTTGTCTCCGGTCTCGTCTCTGGTCTGGACACAGGTCTTGGTGGGAGGGGAGGAGGAGAGTCCGGTGTGGTTGAAGAGGTGGGCAGTGGGAGTAAAGAGAAGTCATCGTCCCATTCGTATCCTGCACCTGACGAGCCACAAAAACACAACAAAAACAGTTAGAAATATTGCTGCGTTTCGAGTTTTAATATTATTGTAAACGATAATATTAAAACTTTAAATAACCCAAGATAATTTCAGTGAACCATTTTTAAATAAACTGTTTCATGAAAAGACAAGAGCTGCAGCAGAATGTACCAATATTTATCCATAAAAGAGACTTATTCCCCCTCTACGATTGTATTGATAACAGTTTCCTGAAAATGTTTTGTTTAAATCCATTTTGTTGAGTTTTCTGATCATCTTAAACTTTCGCCGGTGTTTGCTAATGTGCTACGGTGTTATTATGTCACCATGGTAACTCTACAGCTCAAATCTTATCATATTACAACAAAAAATACTCAAAATCTCACCGGTTTTGCAAAGAAAACGTACTTGTATATTGAACGATAAGTCGATATAGCTAATAAACTCTTCAGAAAGTCCTAAAAATGGCATCCATAACAGAAAATACTGGGTCAATCCTTTTTTTTTTTCTTTTAAGTGTGTATTATGAAAACCATGTGAGAGTGTGCCATCTATAAGCTGTTATTCAAAAGCTCTCCATCCCCGAGTGAAAGCTTTGCCTTACACTGTGGTTAAGAGGTTGTTTAAATGGAGGTGTAAGTGGATGTAATTATACTCACTCTCCTCTGAGACATTTCCGTCTGAAGAATCGTCTGAGGCATTAACACGTGAACTTTGACCTTCTGAAGCCAGGGCGAACCCGTGCACAGCCAGTTCTTTTGTGGGACTCTCCTAAAAATGACAAAAAACAAAGCATTAAGAATAAACATTGACACATTTTATTCATGCTATGTTTAAAATGAATCTAGTATATAAGATAAAGGTGATCTAGCATTCTTTTTTTTACAACACAACTATAGTTTTTCCATTTAATTTTATCATCTCTACAAATTGACCAATTAAAGAGGCACTATGCAACTTTTCTGGTGTATTGTCTGCCATGTGCTTGTTCCCATGGAGATGTTATATTGCTTTGTCAAGAATGAATTCATTTACATGCGTTTTTTTTTCTAGTAAATACCCCGAAAAACAAGCATTTTTACTGTTGGGGGGCTGTTGCCACTCCACAGATCTGACCTGTTACTTGACCATCACCTGCTTGTCTCCTTAGAGCAAGCAGGTGGTGTGCCCTCCCTCAGAAAAGTTACATAGTGCACCTTTAATGCTTGTTTCACATAATAAAAACTGAGATATTACAAAAGCTTCTCCAGACCCACCTGGTCAAACAAGTAGACTGTGACATCATCAAAGAAGGACACTGTTTTCTTCTTGCCGTCCAGTACTTCCTGTATGCTCTCTGTCGTTAGCAGCGTGGGCATCTTCAGGAGGCTTTTGAGATTTTGGGCGTCACTGTCATCGCTGATTATAATAGGAACAGCGTGGCACTCATCCTCGCTATCCTCCCCTCCGCTTTGGTCGTTAAAGGTTCGAACTTCTTCCTCTTCTGAATCGTCGCTGTCTGTCTCGTCTTCGTAGTCGTATGTGTCGGCGGCGGCAGAGAGGGGCGGGGTGGAGTAGAGGGAGAAGATGATGACGATGAAGATGACAAACGCCGAATGTGTGCGTTTTTCTGTAACGCCACTTCATCTTTGGGTAAAACGTGCATCATTTCACTAGCTCCCCCTGCATTATTTGAAACATTTTACTGACTTAACTTCTTCTGTGGCGTCATCCTTGCTCTTTTCTTCAACATCGTCTTTGATATTGAACTGGAGTCTACGTTAAGAGCGCCAATCGCTTCCTCCATGGCTCCCACCACTTCGGCCGCCCAGTCCCCAAAATTTGAACCCTCTTCTTGGGATGGCCACTCATCCAATGCCCCCTCCACTGAGTCTAGCTCCAATGAGTTCCCATCAGTTTCTTGGTCTATTTTTAGGTCTTTATTCACCTCAGTGTCTAGAAATCCCTCTCCTT
The DNA here is from genome assembly GCA_019594935.1 of Periophthalmus modestus. Classification (NCBI taxonomy): domain Eukaryota; kingdom Metazoa; phylum Chordata; class Actinopteri; order Gobiiformes; family Gobiidae; genus Periophthalmus; species Periophthalmus modestus. The sequence goes on along the minus strand of JAIEZT010000304.1, from coordinate 2,912,261 downwards.
CTTGGCTTTTGTGTTTCTTCAAATTTCAATTTCCTCTTCCCTGCTTCCTTGTAAATCGTCCTTTGCATGTCGCTCGTTCTCGTAATCCGAAAAAATATGCTGAATCTCGATATGGCGTGCTCTCGCTTAGCGGTTGCAACATTTCTTCGCCTTTTTGAGGAGTTTCCAGGACTAAATCTTGATCTAATTTGGCTTCATCGTCTGTATCTTCAATTTGAAATTCCTTGACGACCGCCTCAGCTTCCTCAAGACTCGCGTTCAAATTATTCATTGCTTGGTCTCTGGTTTCGTGAGGTTCTTTGGGGACAAATTCTGGACTTTCGTTATTTTCTGTATCATATCCGCTGTCCATAGCTTTGGGAGAATTCGAGGGATGAGACGAAGCAGGACTTAAACCTTCGCAAGATCCAGCTGTGGAGGGTAAGTCCATTGAATCCATCGAATCGGGGGTCCCAACTTGTTTTTGAAGTGATTTGAAAGCTGGAGACACGGTCATTTCACTAGATTCGTCAACAAAAATGCCAGAAGTTATATCAGTAATATCGTCTGTGGTGTCTTCCTCATCTTCATCACTGCAATCTAAAATATCAGCAAGACTAACGCTCGACCTACCACCGTCCATACCGCTATCAACATTTTGACTCAACTCCGACTGTGGATCTGAAACCATTACGTGCATGTTATCAGCAGGAGGTGGCGATTTCTGGGCAAGAACTATGTCCTCCATCTTGGCCTCAACTTGTTTATGCGCAATCTCCTTGACGACATCATCCTTCCTCTCTTTCAAAGGTGTATTATCGCAAGAAAGTTCAACATACTGCTCTTCGGCGTCCACCATCTTGTTATGGGTAAGTTTGGGCACAACTGGACCTCCCGGTGCTGGAGATAGATTGATCATTTCATCGTTAGACTGGACGTCAATGGCTTTGTCTTGGGTGTAGCTGCTGTGAGGGGTATAACTATGAATAAATGTATTGTTTCGCACTAGCAAGCCAGTAAGGGGGTCGACGAAATGCGAGTGGCAGCATTCAGATGGATTTTCACTTTGATGGCACAGGTAGACGTAGGCATCGTTGTCTTGGGGCACTATCGGGTGGTGCTTACTTAAATTAAGGCAAGCGCTGTTGTCTTTGCCGAGGCGTGGTTCGAGGTACTCCACTTGTTTTGGCAACGAGTGATAAGCTTGGATATTATGCTCTTCTGGCCATGAGTCTTCAATGTCGGTAGTTGGCATTGTGTAGTGGAAATCGACATACGCATCTTGTCGACAACTATGGCTAGCGCGTCTGTTGTGGTGGTTGCTATGGCGATGTTTCGAAGGCCATGTGTTGCACGTGTGTCTCTCTATAAATATATCTTCTTCGTCATCTTCAGTTTCGCTGTCTTGGTGTCCAATGTAAAGCGCTCCTTCCGTTTCCATGTTGATACTGATGGAGTTGTGTTTACTATGGCTTGGCATCGTTTTTCGTAAAGACCCCATCATATCGTAGTAGCCTCCTGTCATATTTTTCCCAATTACAGATGCATGGGTTGTGTCTAGATATGTGTCTCTAAAACGCTTGCTGAGGTGGCGTGCTCGCTGTGGGAGAAATACGCAATGGACTTTCGAAATCGCCCAAAGCTTGACGCAAACTTCGCGAACCCCAACTTTTCTGATGATGATGCTCCCTTCCAATCAAATACAGATCTGGCGGCGATTGCTCGTAGTAGTAGCCGCCATCTTGGTCCTTGTACGAAACATAGTGACTTGACTGCCATGGCTGTAGCGGGCTAGCGTCTGAAATTTGGCCCATGAGCGGTTCCATCGTCAAAGATATTGCAGGACTTGAATCATTTGAATCGTAAACATCGGATTTATTCGCGGTCCAGTAAGGAGCCATGTTTTTTTGCGAGGGACAAACGATGCACTCGCCCGATTCGGCACTTCCTGTCAAAAAGCTTCCACTGCTGCCTTGGTATTCCGGGCTATACGAGCACATCGCATAATCAGGATCCATGTTGCAGTCTACTGGCTCTTCAATCCGTATGTAATACTCACTACCAACTGATGGGCTATGGGCACTCAGAACAGGAAGTACACTTGGAGCGTGGAGGTGTTTTGATTGGTAGTAAGTGGGCGGAGAAACACCATGGCCCATGCTGTCAGATGGGCAGCTTCCAACAATGCCCCCTGGTGGGTAAAATGCGTCTTGACAATGATGGTCGACTTGATTTACCGACTCGGCAGCTCTGGCTTGCTCCCATTTGTACTCAAAGTTTAAACCATGGCTAGTTTCTGTCACGGTTAAAATGTCGTCTCCTGATTCGGAGTGGTAGCCATCCGCAGAAGTAAAGTTTTCGAGTAGAGGGAAGGAGGAGGGGGCGTGGTGGTCCCGATTGGCGCTACAGAAAGCGGTGTGGCTGTTGTTGGGACGGAGGGAGTTCCAGCGGCGTTCAAAGTCCTCCTCGGCTTCGCTAGCTCCTTTAGCACAAAGATAACTGAGCAGCAGGTGGACCTCTTCAGCTGTGGGGCGCTGGTCAGGCTGCAGCCAACAGAACTGCATCACCTCATACCTAAAGACAGACAGATTATAATAAGGACTATAAATGAATCCACGTCTTTGGCAAAATGTTTTGAAAATAAACAATTAAAGACTGCGCAACCGTGCACAAATCACTCCAAACATTCAGGCGATTAAACAGTGGAGGGAAACAACTACAACACGATTATAAGCTCTAAAAAGTCAATTTTGCAGAAGTTGGGTCATATCCTAACGATTCTGTACAACTCAGGAACTTCAGGCCAGTTGTTATAATAGTGTGAAGCTGAACTAAATGAGTGCAAGAAAAAACAAGTACTTGAATGATATTTTTGTTTCAACTAAAACGTCTGTAAACGCAAATAATAATATACTGTAAATACTTTCTTAACATTAGTGGGAAAATGTCTGTGTAAACCCTCAGTCGTCCAGGTCTGATACATAGCTATTAGTCTTTGCTGTTAGTGGGAAAACGTGCAAGACATTCTATGGATGCAAAGAGCAGACTTTGTAAGCTCGATTATGGATTTTGTGCATTATATCCAGACAGCACTGCACATACAATATTATTTTTGGTTGTTTTTAGATTAATATCAACCAAACCTTAATCTTTTTTTTTTACAGTTGCACTTGCAATTAATATATTGCAAAGGCCTCAAAGATATGTATGTATATGTAGGTAATATAAAAGCCTCTGCAGTTCACCCCATTAGTTTAGTTTAGACTAGGGTTGTCTAAACTTTTCTCATTAAGGGCCACAATTTAAAAGCACAGACAAAGCCGAGGGTCGATTGAGGGCCACAGACTGGTCGCCGATACAGTGAATACTTCAAATCTGTGTTATTATTACAAGTTAGACTGAACCACTCGACCTTTATTCATGCTACATCCTGGGACACACTAAATATTTGAGATGAGCAGTAAGTTGATTTTCCAGAAATAGGTAATACGGGCCAACGGGAAGCTTGAGGGCCAAGAAAAATTGGGCTGAGGGCCGTATTTGGCAGTTTGGGCATTTCCTATTTAACACTAGTAAGACAGGATATCTTGGTGTTTTATTGCTCATTCCCTATGTTTTGTATTATCTGTGTATTTGTTTTTTATGTTGACTTGAAGTACTTTGGACAGCTGAAGCTTTTTAATGGACTATATTCATACAATTCAATTAAATGTTCTGCAATGCATGTAAATCTAGACTTAGTTTGTGTTGTGTAAATGTACAACTATAATCCTTTTCAGAAAAATGACAATGAAACATTCGTCCAAAAGTATTCCCCCCTCGGTGAGTGCGACATACCAGCGCTCGGACAGGGGGACTTTGAGCAGTGGGCGGGGCAGTCTCAGCTGTTGTTCCCTCAAGGCGTAGGTGAGCACCTGTCTGTCCGAGTAGTGTCTGTAGGGCTGATTCGCCAACTCAAACAGCTCCCAGATCGTAACGCCCAGAGACCTGCACAGACAGATATTAGCCCCTAAACTGTTTCTGCAACCACACGCCAACCATTATCACTCAAATCCATTTCATAACACGATTTAGCCTATGTTCTTGTCCTGCCCCCAGTGGATAAAGGTATTTCTGTTTTGAGTTCATCTGTTTTGTCTACTCAAAGTTACCGTAGCTGCCAGACTTTTCAACAGTGTGGTCACTTTCCATAGTATTTAAGCCATTTTGATGCAAATATTTGTAAGTATTGTAACATTATAAGATGTTAGCTTGCTCTATAAACTCATTTGAGGCACTTTAAGTTGGTTTACATTGGAAATTCTGGATCTAAGCTCTAAGATGTTTATTGGAGAAGCTAGTTCCCAAACACTAGTAGAGGCAGAATATGTCTAGTGGTATTATGACGCGATTTTACCATATGTTGCTCTGTAGAGTCTGGTCGGCCACTAGCAGGTTTCCGTGCACCTCGTCGATGAGTTCAGGAGCGATCCATCTCAACGGGACGTACATCTGATCTGAGGTCACGTAGTAATCGTCCTGAAAGATGAAAATACATTGGCTATGTACGACTTAGGCCTGTCATGATATCGTATTTTCAAGAACAATACATTTCTAGAAACAGTGCGATAGATGATAATACTGCAACTACTTTATACCACTGACACAAAGCAGGGTAAAACTGTTTTTTTAAATAGACAGTATCATTCAAAAGACCTGAGATGCAACACATAAATGGCAGAATGAAGCAATAAGTCGCCATAGAAGTTATTTACTTAAACATCTGCAGCTCAAGTCTGATCGTTTTACAACAAAAATACCCAAAATCTCCCCATTTTTACAAAGAAAGTGTACATATCTCAAGAGCCTCAGATATATATTGTTCCAGCTTTTATATATTGAACTATAAGTTGATATAGTCAGTACTGTGACAAACCTACTGTGAAGAAAGACTTGTATTGCTACTTTTGGGACTAGTTTTTGTTTTTTGAGTCAAGACTGAGTCACTAAAGGCTGGTTCAAATAAGTCAACTGTAGTGAAGATAAGACTTGACTACAGCCCTGCTCTTTCTATCATTCATTCAGGAATTATTATTTATGATTGCATTGTTTGTTATGGAATAATATATTTAACAGTGCACGTTCAATCCAGAAACTGTTGTCCTTGTCAAAGTCTGATCTCATTCAATCTCAGGAGCTAAGTAAAACTGGGCCTGGTTAGTACTTGGATGGGAGACTGCTGGGAATACCAAGCGCCACAGTGGGGCGCCAGTGGCCATAGCCCGAGACACTTCACCAAAGTACATCTCCGACATGTTAGTCCCATATGAACCATCTCGCAGTTTGAGGACTTCAGGGACTAGCCTCCTGATGGTACCCAGAGTCAGGAATAAACCAGAAGTAAACCAGGACTAAAATAGGACTAAACATGGAGTAAACTAGGACTAAACCAGGACCAAAACAGGACTAAACTGGGACTAAACATGGAGTAAACTAGGACTAAACCAGGACAAAAACCAGGACTAAAACAGGACTCAAACAGGACTAAAACAGGACAAAAACTAGGACTAAACCAGGACTAAACTAGGACTAAACCAGGACAAAAACCAGGACTAAAACAGGACTCAAACAGGAGTAAACTAGGACTAAACCAGGACAAAAACCAGGACTAAAACAGGACTCAAACAAGGACTAAACCAGGACTAAACCAGGACTAAACCAGGACAAAAACCAGGACTAAAACTGGACTAAAACAAGGACTAAACCAGGACTAAAACAGGACTCAAACAGGACTAAACTAGGACTAAACCAGGACAAAAACCAGGACTAAAACAAGGACTAAACCAGGACTAAACCAGGACAAAAACAGGACAAAAACAGGACTAAACCAGGACTAAACCAGTACTGGCACAGGACCAAACCAGGTGTTCCGTTCAGCTGTGCATGTGACTGAAAGGTTTTTAATCTGCACTCTTCTCTTTTAAAGTTAATTTTATGATGATTATTTATGTTTTTGATTTTATTGTCTTTCTTATTCTGTAAAGCACTTTGCATCACTTTGTGTACGACTTGTGCTGTACAAATAAACTTGCCTTTCCTTACTTGGACGGGAAACCACTGGGAATATCAGGCGGCAAAACTATTTCTGTGCCCATAACCACGACACTTCAGCCATCTCGCCCAGTATGAATGTGGTCGGAAGGGCTGATGGTGCGGATTGGGAGTTTTACTCATGTCAGTCTGCCCCGGGGCAGCTGTGGCTACAGTATTAACTTACCATCAGCGAATATAGCATGAATGAATATTGCATGAAATTGTAAGTGACTCTGAATGTCTGGAAAAGCCATGTATCAGACTAACGCATTAGTAACAAATACGAAGCATTAGGTGCAGATACTGAGCCAAGACTTTGGTCAAGAGTAAGTACCTCTGGGATTTTTGGAGAAATTGCAATACCTGGAACAAAAACAATCCAGACACTGAAAGAACATGCAAACTCCACACAACCCTGGGAACTGAACCTTCAACTTGAGTTTGCCAGATTATTATAGCAAATACCTTGTACTTTGCGTGGGACAGCCCGTAGTCTCCGATCTTCACCGAAACATCAGCGGTCAGCAGACAGTTCCTCAACGCCAGATCACTGTGTCAAAGAAATACTGCTTTAACAAATACTCCAGTGAAAAAATAAGAAAAATAAATGCATTTATCTGAGTCCTTGGCCTGTCTGGAGTCAGAAGTCATCGCCTGCAACAAAATCACTGATGCTGGAGTTTTGAGCAGCACTCAGGCAGCACCAGGATATTGTTTCAGGAAATCACCAATTCAGTTTCTTTCTGTCCATTATTATGATCCACAGAAGCTAACAGAGTCGAGCCGTTTGCCCTCTAACAAAACGGTTTACGGTTTCAATCCCCGCTCCCGTCGTCGCTCACTGCTGGTCCTTACGAGTCCTTCTTACCCGTGAGTGAAGTTGTGTTTGTGCATGTGCATCAGTCCCGAGGCGATGTCACAGGCCATTCTCTGGAGCATGAGGGGCTCAGGGGTCATGACCTCTGACCCTCGGCAGCTGCGCAGGTAGCCCTTCACGTCGCCCTGGCAACAACACAGAGAGATGGTACACAGATTCACCACCAGGGGGCAGCGCAGGACACGTAATTTCCTTACTACTTTTCCTTACTACTACTTGGGTCTTCACAATCATCCAGAAATCCACGACTTACTGATTACAGATTGTACTTTGTAGTTTAAATTAATTACTTGTTACTCTAATGAAAAAGAATACGCAGTAGTGGATGAAGTACTCAATTTTGTAATACTTAATACAATTTTTTTCTAATAAATTGTGTGTATTTATTTTTGCTCAAAGCCAAAGTTTGAGCTCGAACTCTTTAGTCAGGATGTTACTACAAACACAGTAAAAATAACTCCTCAAATCATCCCAAAAGTACTTTTTACTTTTCAGCTCAGTTCAAACATGTAGTGGAGTTATATAGTACCAATACCTGCTCTCAAATGTAGTGAAGTAAATGTAAAAAGTATCCACTGTACTTGAGCAAACTACAGATACAAAAAATTCTACTTAAGTGCAGTACTTTACTAGTACTTCATTATCTTCCACCACTGCCTGTCTGTGACTTGGTCCCACCTCTGGCTTAAAAACTGACCTAAAAATTCTACCTAAATACAGTACTTCACTAATTGTACTTCATACTAAATACTAAAACTATCAGTGTTAGGTGTACAAGTTTAAGACAACAGCAGTATCAGAGGTTAGTAATTAACACATGTAAGTCTTGCAAATCAAAGATGTTACTCATTTAGTTTCAGTGTCAGACCACCAGGGGTCAGCAAATGCAGCGTACACAGAATAAGTAATGGCTTTAATTAAATTTACTTCACACTTTGTCATCAAGCATCAATTCTAGCCCCGTGGTTTGGTTTTAGCGGCGATAATGACTCACCAGGGGGCAGAACTCCATCACGAGGAGGTAGGGAGTGACCTCTGTGCACTGGGCCAGACACTGCAGCAGAGCCGGGTGCTGCAGGGACCTGAGGGGGGCGACACAAACAGATATGATCAGATCTGTTCAGATATGGAATATTGTTGAGGCTAATTGAAGAAAATTGTGAAACGGGCTACTACGAACAGGCCCGTCGACAGAAATTTGGCGGGCCGGGGCAAGAAACCTCACACGGGGCCCCCTCTAATGTAAATTAATAGGAAGAGGGTCAAGTTCTAGGCCCCTAAGACCCTGGGGCCTGGGACAACACACCCCACGACACACAAATACACAAAAAAATAACAGAAGTAAACACACAAACAGACAAACATAATCTTTAGACAACATTTGACTCAAAAAGTTGGGATTTTGTCGACTGGGAATAACATTTCTTTAACAAATTCCTTCACTTATTTTGAGCTTTGACCTTTAAATTGAAATATATGTCACATTTTATAGTACTTTTAAAAATACTATCTGCAAAATAAGATACACTGACATAAAATGGTTCACTGGGTTCAAATGGCTTGTACTTTATCCTTTGCAAGATGTTTTAGTGAATTGGGAAACATATCTAGTTGCGATTTTTCTGACAAGCATTGCCACGGTGATTAGGTTTGAAATTTTGTTTTAATAACAGGATTCACATTTAAACATGTCCAGAAGCAATGACAAAAAGAACTGACTGAACTGAAATATGAAGCGAATACATAAGAATCACATTTCAGAACATGTTTGTGCAGAGCTAAACTGCAGCGTGAGCAGTTTTTATGCAGAATAAGACTAAGAATAAGGGGATTTTTCTGTTTGTCAATGGCGTCTGTTCAAATTCAGATTTTGATTTGATTAAAGCCGACTCATTATGTAAAGATTTGAACCATGTTATTGTCGTTTTCTTCTCATTGACCCTCTGAAGTTGTGTTTGGAGTGATTCATGTTTGAGTAATGTTTAATCGCTTATTTTCAAGACGCCATTTTGCCAATCAACCCCCGTTTTCGCCTCCATCGGGACACGCCCACTGCGACGTACGCACTTTGATCTCCAGTTTTATTTTCTTAATTGCTCTTTTTTTTTTTTTTCATAATTTGAATACATTTTATCGAAAATAAAATGTATTCAAATAGAAAAAAAAACAAAATCTTTTTTTTTTTTTTTTTTTTTTTTTTTTTTTACTAGAGTAGTTCCATAAAAAAATAAAAAAATAAAAAATAAAATAAAATAAATGGATAAGGCTTGTAAATTCACCTATTCAGTAGCCAAAAGTGATTTTCAATTATTATTATTATTTTATTTTATTATTATTTTTTTTTTTTATCAAATACACACAGCTATAGTTTTAATAGTAATAACTGTGGAATATAGATTTTTTTTTTTTTTTTTTTTTTTTTTTGACAGAATAAGATTTGTGTCTGAAATGAATGACTAATAACAATACATTCATAAATAAATGAATAAATAAATAACAATCTAATTGAATCAGGTATTCATATTATTATATATATATATATATATTTTTAATTATTTATGAATTTTTTTTACCGAAATGCCTGAGCCTCCTCCAGGAAGTGCATCTGGTCATGAACGCCGGCGCTGGACTTGAGCTCCTTGATGACGACTTGTGTGGTTTTCAGTCCGGAGTGCACCTCCCCCAGTAAAACCTGAGGAGAGACACGCAGAGACACATGGAGACGATGGGACACGCACACACAAAGGTGACAGTATAAAAGTACACAAAAGACGATGGGTACACACACACACACACGTAAGGACACAACAATGAACGTACCAGTCGCAGATGAAAAGACGAGTCATGAGATGGGACAGACAAGAGAGAGACATGACGTTATTGTAAACATGGGCTGAAGTCAGTAAAACAAATTTTATACAGAGAAAAGAGCACACCTTGTGATGTCATCAAGTGGTGATACAAGAAGTGCTCCACTGTGATTTTAAACTCCGCACACCTTCACTAGAATCATTTGGATACTTTCAGCGCTGGAATTGCCACTTATCTCTAATGAACTAAAGATAAAAGGTCGATGTTAACATGAAAACTACCACTTCATGACATCACAAGGTGGAACAGAGCATTTTGAGCTTTGGAGATGTAGAGAGACTAATAATAAAGTGTGACTCAAACATGTGTGAATGAAACAAAACACAACTCCAGGCCTGTTTTTAAGGAGGTAACGACATTAGAACATGACTTAAAGCTCACAAGGGATAAATGAGCAAAAAATAAAATAAATAAATAAAAAGGAGAAAAAAACTAAACAAAAATGGGGTGGGTAAATAATAATAATAATAATAATATTAAAACTGCAAGCAGTGATAAAGGCCCTCGCCACCCTTGCGACCGCGGGGTTCACGCGACCGTGGAGTTCGCGCCTCTCGTTCCCGCTTACATCGCCCCTCCCACCAAAAACAGCGACTGAGTAATACTACTCCATTCATTCCAATGAGAGCATTTATGACATCTTCAAACCTGCACGGTTCGAAATAGAGGTATGTCTTCATTGGCTTTTTTGTTCAGTATGAAGAGTGGAATATATGTACCAAATTTCGATGGTCTATGACAAAGTTTTTTTTTTTCACCCCAGTTAACCAAAACCCCATGTATTTCAATGAGAAATGTTAGTCGTTGCCATGGCAACACACTTGCAACTAGAGGTATGTTCTCATTGGCTTTTTTGTTCAGTATGGAGAAAGGGATGTCCATGTGAAATTTCAAATGTTTTTGACAAAGTCAAATTTTTTGAGTCCAATTCAAAATTTCAAGGGGGCGCTGTGGAGCAATGGATTGTCTCATCTATGTAAACTGTACATCATGACATTCAGATAAATATTGTGACCAAAATGTATATTAATGCCGGTTAACAGGACACTGCATGTTTGAGTTAGGTGCAATTTAATACTTGAAAAAAACACCGTTTTTTCTTTGCATGTTGCCCACACCCAAATTTTATGAGCTGAAAAATCCAAGTGAGTCGGCTTTAATCCCACATGGGCCTAGTTCATTTTGTCAATTTTCAAGTTTGTTGAATGAAAATCCATGGTGTAAAAAATCCAAACGTGAGAGTTAAAATTTCAAAAAAATGGGGTTCCTCCCACAGTGGCCGACTTCCTGTAGGGTTTAGGGTGGGGTCATAATATAATTTTTTACTTGTCTTGACATGTTCTATGGTTCTACCAAATTTCATTTGTCTACGATGAAAAAGGTCTCTCATTGCCGTAATGTATTTTGAACTTTGAGGTGGCGCTATTGAGTCATTTTGAAACATAAATTTTTTTCCACATCAAAACACAAATTTTTTCACCAACCTTGACATTTGGGTCATAGTTGGATTAGTGCAGAGCATCTATTTAGTCGACAACAAAGTCCAGTACTCTGAACCCCATTCATTTCAATGAGACATTTATGACGTTACCACGGTAACATAGTTGCAAATAGAGGTATGTTTCTCATTGGCTTTTTTGTTCAGTATGGTGATAGGGATGTCCATGCCAAATTTCAAATGTTTTTGAAAAAGTAAAATTTTTTTGGTCCCATTCAAATTTTCAAGGGGGCGCTGTGGAGCAATATAATGTTTAAAAATTTTTAATTGTATGTCTATGCATTCAGATCAAGATTTGAACAAATCGTATATTAATGCCGGGAAATAGAACACTGCATGTTTGAGTTATGTACGATTTAGTACTTCAAAAAATGGCTTTTTTCTTGGCAGGCTGGCCACACCCACAATTTATGACTTAGAAAAATCCAAGTGACTCGTCTTTAATCCCACATGGGTCTAGTTCATTTTGCCCAATTTGCAAGTTTGTTGAATGAAAATCCATGGCGTAAAAAATCCAAACGTGAGAGTTAAAATTTGAAAAAAATGGGGTTCCGCCCACAATGGCCGACTTCCTGTAGGGTTTAGGGTGGGGTCATAATACAATTTTTTACTTGTCTTGACATGTTCTATGATTGTACCAAATTTCATTTGTCTACGATGAAAAGGTCTGTCATTGCCGTAATGTATTTTGAACTTTGAGGTGGCGCTACTGAGTCATTTTGAAACATTAATTTTTTTGCACATCAAATTACACATTTGTTCACCAATCTTGAATTTTAGGTCATAGTTGGATTAGTGCAGAGCATCTATTTAGTCGACAACAAAGTCCAGTACTCTGAACCCCATTCATTTCAATGACACATTTTTGACCATTTCCACGGTTACCACGGTAACATAGTTACAAATAGAGGTATGTTCTCATTGGCTTTTTTGTTCAGTATGTGAAGCCACATGTCCATGCCAAATTTCAAATGTTTATGACAAAGTAATTTTTTTGGTCCCATTCAAAATTTCAAGGGGGCGCTGTGGAGCAATGTAATTTCTAACCTATGTTAATTGTATATCTATGCATTCAGAACAAGATTTTGAACAAAATGTATATTAATGCCGGGAAATAGGACACTGCATGTTTGAGTTACGTACGATTTAATACTTAAAAAAAGAGCTTTTTTTTTGGCAGGCTGGCCACACCCACAATTTATAACGTAGAAAAATCCAAGGTAGGAGACTGGAATCCCACATGGGTCTAGTTAATTTTCACCAATTTCCAAGTTTCCTGAATGAAAATCCACAGCGTAAAAAATCCAAACGTGAGAGTTAAAATTTCAAAAAAATGGGGTTCCGTCGACAATGGCCGACTTCCTGTAGGGTTTAGGGTGGGGTCATAATATAATTTTTTACTTGTCTTGACATGTTCTATGGTTCTACCAAATTTCATTTGTCTACGATGAAAAAGGCCTGTCATTGCCGTAATGTTTTTTGATTTTTGAGGTGGCGCTGTTGAGTCATTTTGATACATTAATTTTTTTCCCCATAAAAATAATTAATTTTTCACCAACCTTGAATTTTGGGTCCAATAAACCTGACTTTTCGTGAACGTTCAGGGGGTCAAAAATTGGTTCAATTCGGCAACCAAAATAATAAGAATAATAATAATAATTAAAACTGCAAGCAGTGATAAAGGCCCTCGCCACCCTTGCGACCGCGGGGTTCACGCGACCGTGGAGTTCGCGCTTCTTGTTCCCGCTTACATCGCCCCTCCCACCAAAAACAGCGACTGAGTAATACTACTCCATTCATTCCAATGAGAGCAGTTATGACATTTTCACACCTGCACGGTTGGAAATAGAGGTATGTCTTCATTGGCTTTTTTGTTCAGTATGATGAGTGGAATATGTGTACCAAATTTAATGGTTTATGACAAAGTAAATATTTTTTCTTCCCATTTAACCAAAACCCATGTATTTCAATGAGAAATGTCGGTCGTTGCCATGGCAACACACTTGGAAATAGAGGTATGTTCCCATTGGCTTTTTTGTTCAGTATGGTGATAGGGATGTCCAAGCCAAATTTCAAATGTTTTTGAAAAAGTACATTTTTTTTGGTCCCATTCAAATTTTCAAGGGGGCGCTGTGGAGCAATATAATGTCTAAAAATTTTAAATTGTATGTCTATGCATTCAGATCAAGATTTTGAACAAATCGTATATTAATGCCGGGAAATAGGACGCTGCATGTTTGAGTTACGTACGATTTAATACTTCAAAAAATTGCTTTTTTCTTACAAGGCTGGCCACACCCACATTTTTATAACTTAGAAAAATCCAAGTGAGTCGTCTTTATCCCACATGGGTCTAGTTCTATTTGACCAATTTGCAAGTTTGTTGTATGAAAATCCATGGCGTAAAAAATTCAAACGTGAGAGTTAAAATTAAGAAAAAATGGGGTTCCGCCCACAATGGCCGACTCCCTGTAGGGTTTAGGGTGGGGTCATAATATAATTTTTTACTTGTCTTGACATGTTCTATGGTTCTACCAAATTTCATTTGTCTGCGATGAAAAAGGTCTGTCATTGCCGTAAAGTATTTTGAACTTTGAGGTGGCGCTACTGAGTCATTTTGAAACATTAATTTTTTTGCACATCAAATTACACATTTTTTCACCAACCTTGAATTTTGGGTCATAGTTGGATTAGTGCAGAGCATCTATTTAGTCGACAAGAAAGTCCAGTACTCTGAACCCCATTCATTTCAATGACACATTTATGATGTTACCACGGTAACATAGTTGCAAATAGAGGTATGTTCTCATTGGCTTTTTTGTTCAGTATGTGAAGCCAGATGTCCATGCCAAATTTCAAATGGTTTTGACAAAGTAATTTTTTTTGGTCCCATTCAAAAGTTCAAGGGGGCGCTGTGGAGCAATGTAATGTCTGATGTATGTAAATTGTATGTCGTTGTGTTCAGATCAACATTTTCAACAAAACGTATATTAATGCCGGGAAATAGGACGCTGCATGTCTCAATTATTCGCAATTTAAAACTTAAAAAAATTGCTTTTTTCTTGGCAGGCTGACCACGCCCACATTTTATGACAGAAAAAAATCCAAGACAAACACCTTTAATCCCACATGGGTGTAGTTCATTTTGACCAATTTCCAAGTTTCTAGAATGAAAATCCATGGCGTAAAAAATTCAAAAGTGACATTTAAAATTTGGAAAAAATTGGGTTCCGCCCACAATGGCCGACTTCCTGTAGGGTTTAGGGTGGGGTCATAATATAATTTTTTACTTGTCTTGACATGTTCTATGGTTCTACCAAATTTCATTTGTCTACGATGAAAAAAGGTCTGTCATTGCCGTAATGTATTTTGAACTTTGAGGTGGCGCTATTGAGTCATTTTGAAACATAAATTTTTTTGCTCATGAAAATACATATTTTTTCACCATCCTTGAATTTTAGGTCATAGTTGGATTAGTGCAGAGCATCTATTTAGTCGACAACAAAGTCCAGTACTCTGAACCCCATTCATTTCAATGACACATTTCTGACCATTTCCACGGTTACCACGGTAACATAGTTAAAAATAGAGGTATGTTCTCATTGGCTTTTTTGTTCAGTATGTCAAGTTAGATGTGCTTGCCCAATTTCAAATGTTTATGACAAAGTAAGTTTTTTTTCCGTCCCATTCAAAATTTCAAGGGGGCGCTGTGGAGCAATTTAATGTCTGACTTATGTAAATTGTATGTCGTTGCGTTCAAATCAACATTTTGAACAAAACGTATATTAATGCCGGGAAGTAGGACCCTGCATGTCTGAGTTATTTGCAATCTAAAACTACAAAAAATTGTTTTTTTCTTTGCAGGCTGGCCACACCCACATTTTATGACGTAAAAAAAAATCCAAGGAAGTTGCTTATAATCCCAGATGGCCCTAGTTGATTTTGACCAATTTCCAAGTTTCTAGAATAAAAATCCATGGCGTAAAAAAATCCAAATGTGAGAGTTAAAATTTCAAAAAAATGGGTTACCGGGCACGATGGCCGACTCCCTGTAGGTTTAGGGTGGGGTCATAATATAATTTTTTTACTTGTCTTGACATGTTCTATGGTTCTACCAAATTTCATTTGTCTACGATGAAAAAGGTCTGTCATTGCCGTAATGTATTTTGATTTTTGAGGTGGCGCTATTGAGTCATTTTGAAAGTGTAATTTTTTTGACCCTCAAAATAATACATTTTTCACCAGTCTTGAATTTTTGGGTCCAGTACAATTTAGTTTTCGTAACGTTCAGGGAGTCAAAAATGGCCTCAAAGCGGCCGTAAAAATAATAATAAGAATAATAATAATAATGGAAATTTTTTTTCGACCTATATTTTTTTTCTCCTAAACCATAAAAGCTACAGTCATGTGACTTTCTCACATTGTGCCCCATCACAAATAAGGCCCCTGTGAATTTTTTCACAAGTCCACGGCAAATCGATTGTCTTCTATGAATTTTTGAAAATGAAATTTGAAGAGGGCGCTAGAGAGTCATTTTGTGAGATAAAGCCATGATTTGCATATCATTGTGTTCAGCTCACAAATGTGCATAAACGCTGTATTAGCGTTTTCCCAACAAAAAATGTGTGGACGAGAAATATTTTATTGAAATATTCCCAAAATTGCAATTTTGTTTAAAATTCACCATGACCACACCCAAAGTCATATTCAAATATAATTGATGATCTTTAATCTCACATGGGTTTAGTGGGTTTTGGCCAAATTTGAAGTGTTTGTGATGAAAACTGTGCGAGGAGATGTCCTGAATGTGAGGGTGTGCGCTTTTGTCATCACCGGGTTTGATCCAATATGGCCGACTTCCTGTACATTTTAGGGCGGGGCCATAATATCATTTTTGTCATATCCCGACATGTTCTATTTTTTTATGTGAGTCTCAGATTTTTACGTCGACTTTTTTCCGAGTCGGGCTCCCATAGGCCCAATGAAAATCAAGTTTGAGGTGGCGCTATCGAGTCGTCTTTCGTTATTTTTTTTCGGGGTCTTCGGTGACAATTAGAGCTTGGCGAGTTCTAATTTTTGACACCACTCACTGGCATGTCGGGGCGTGTTAACCACTTGATTTTTGCCATTTTCCCCGTTTCGGACGCGGTTTTAATGAGTCCCTCGCCGGGACGTTGTCTCCGGCTCGGGCCTAATTAAAACTGCAAGCAGTGATAAAGGCCCTCGCCACCCTTGCGACCGTGGGGTACATGCCACCGCGGAGTTCGCGCCTCTCGTTCCCGCTTACATCGCCCTTCCCACCAAAATCAGCGACTGAGTAATACTACTCCATTCATTCCAATGAGAGCATTTATGACATTTTCACACCTGCACCGTTGGAAATAGAGGTATGTCTTCATTGGCTTTTTTGTTCAGTGTGATGAGTGGAATATGTGTACCAAATTTCAATGGTTTATGACAAAGTAAATATTTTTTCTTCCCATTTAACCAAAACCCATGTATTTCAATGAGAAATGTCGGTCGTTGCCATGGCAACACACTTGGAAATAGAGGTATGTTCCCATTGGCTTTTTTGTACAGTATGGTGATAGGGATGTCCATGCCAAATTTCAAATGTTTTTGAAAAAGTAAAATTTTTTTGGTCCCATTCAAAATTTCAAGGGGGCGCTGTGGAGCAATGGATTGTCTCATCTATGTAAACTGTACATCATGACATTCAGATAAATATTGTGACCAAAATGTATATTAATGCCGGTTAACAGGACACTGCATGTTTGAGTTAGGTGCAATTTAATACTTGAAAAAACACCGTTTTTTTTGCATCTTGCCCACACCCAAATTTTATGAAGTTGAAAAATCCAAGTGAGTCGGCTTTAATCCCACATGGGCCTAGTTCATTTTGTCAAATTATCAAGTTTGTTGAATGAAAATCCATGGGTGTAAAAAATCCAAACGTGAGAGTTAAAATTTCAAAAAAAAAATGGGGTTCCGCCCACAGTGGCCGACTTCCTGTAGGGTTTTAGGGTGGGGTCATAATATAATTTTTTTACTTGTCTTGACATGTTCTATGGTTCTACCAAATTTCATTTGTCTACGATGAAAAAGGTCTCTCATTGCCGTAATGTATTTTGAACTTTGAGGTGGGCGCTATTGAGTCATTTTGAAACATTAATTTTTTTCCACATCAAAACACAAATTTTTTCACCAACCTTGACATTTGGGTCATAGTTGGATTAGTGCAGAGCATCTATTTAGTCGACAACAAAGTCAGTACTCTGAACCCCATTCATTTCAATGAGACATTTATGACGTTACCACGGTAACATAGTTGCAAATAGAGGTATGTTCTCATTGGCTTTTTTGTTCAGTATGGAGATAGGGATGTCCATGCCAAATTTCAAATGTTTTTGAAAAAGTTAAATTTTTTTGGTCCCATTCAAATTTTCAAGGGGGCGCTGTGGAGCAATATAATGTTTAAAAAATTTTAATTGTATGTCCATGCATTCAGAACAAGATTTTGAACAAATCGTATATTAATGCCGGGAAATAGAACTGCATGTTTGAGTTACGTACGATTTAGTACTTCAAAAAATGGCTTTTTTCTTGGCAGGCTGGCCACACCCACAATTTATGACTTAGAAAAATCCAAGTGACTCGTCTTTAATCCCACATGGGTCTAGTTCAATTTGACCAATTTGCAAGTTTGTTGAATGAAAATCCATGGCGTAAAAAATCCAAACGTGAGAGTTAAAATTTGAAAAAAATGGGGTTCCGCCCACAATGGCCGACTTCCTGTAGGGTTTAGGGTGGGGTCATAATACAATTTTTTACTTGTCTTGACATGTTCTATGGTTCTACCAAATTTCATTTGTCTACGATGAAAAAGGTCTGTCATTGCCGTAATGTTTTTTGATTTTTGAGGTGGCGCTGTTGAGTCATTTTGATACATTAATTTTTTTGCCCATAAAAATAATTAATTTTTCACCAACCTTGAAATTTGGGTGGTCCAATAAAATGGACTTTTTTTTACGTTTAGGGGGTCAAAAATGGCGTCATTTGGCAACCAAAATAAGAATAATATAATAATAATAATAATAATAATAATAATGGAAACTCATTTTTTCCCCTTTTTTTTCTCCTAAACCATAAAAGCTACAGTCATGTGACTTTCCCACATTGTGCCCCATCACAAATAAGGCCCCTGTGAATATTTTCACAAGTCCACGACAAATCACTTGTCTGCTATGAATTTTTGAAAATGAAATTTGAAGAGGGCGCGCTAGAGAGTCAATTTGAGAGATAGAACCATGATTTGCATATCATTGTGTTCAGCTCACAAATGTGCATAAACGCTGTATTAGCGTTTTCCCAACGAAAAATGTGTGAAAGAGAAATATTTTATTGAAATATTCCAAAATTTACGATTTTGTATAAAATTCCCCATGACCACACCCAAAGTCATATTCAAATATAATTGATGATCTTTAATCGCACATGGGTTTAGTGGGTTTTGACCAAATTTGAAGTGTTTGTGATGAAAACTGTGCGAGGAGATGTCCTGAATGTGAGGGTGTGCGCTTTTGTCATCACCGGGGTTTGATCCAATATGGCCGACTTCCTGTACATTTTAGGGCGGGGCCATAATAATATCATTTTTGTCATGTCCCGACATGTTCTATTTTTTGATGCGAGTTTCGGATTTTTTCGGTCGACTTTTTTCCGAGTCGGGCTCCCATAGGCCCCATGAAAATCAAAGTTTGAGGTGGCGCTACCGAGTCGTCTTTCGTTATTTTTTTTCGGGGTCTTCGGTGACAATTAGAGCTTGGCGAGTTCTAATTTTTGACACCACTCACTGGCATGTCGGGGGGGCGTGTTAACCACTTGATTTTTGCCATTTTCCCCGTTTCGGACGCGGTTTTAATGAGTCCCTCGCCGGGACGTTGTCTCCGGCTCGGGCCTAATAATAATGGAAACTGATTTTCGACCCATTATTTTTCTCCTAAACCACAAAAGCTACAGTCATGTGACTTTCTCACATTGTGCCCCATCACAAATAAAGCCCCTGTGAATTTTTTCAAAAGTCCACGACAAATCGATTGTCTGCTACGAATTTTTGAAAATGAAATTTGAAGAGGGCGCTAGAGAGTCAATTTGTGAGATAGAGCCATGATTTGCATATCATTGTGTTCAGCTCACAAATGTGCATAAACGCTGTATTAGCGTTTTCCCAACAAAAAATGTGTGAAAGAGAAATATTTTATTGAAATATTCCAAAAATTACGATTTTGTATCAAATTCGCCATGACCACACCCAAAGTCATATTCAAATATAATTGATGATCTTTAATCTCACATGGGTTTAGTGGGTTTTGACCAAATTTGAAGTGTTTGTGATGAAAACTGTGCGAGGAGATGTCCTGAATGTGAGGGTGTGCGCTTTTGTCATCACCGGGTTTGATCCAATATGGCCGACTTCCTGTACATTTTAGGGCGGGGCCATAATATCATTTTTGTCATGTCCCGACATGTTCTATTTTTTGATGCGAGTTTCAGATTTTTAGATTCACTTTTTTCCGAGTCGGGCTCCCATAGGCCCAATGAAAATCAAAGTTTGAGGTGGCGCTACCGAGTCGTCTTTCGTTTTTTTTTTTCGCGGTCTTCGGTGACAATTAGAGCTTGGCGAGTTCTAATTTTTGACACCACTCACTGGCATGTCGGGGCGTGTTAACCACTTGATTTTTGCCATTTTCCCCGTTTCGGACGCGGTTTTAATGAGTCCCTCGCCGGGACGTTGTCTCCGGCTCGGGCCTAAATAATAATAAAATAATAATAAATAATAATAATAATAATAATAATAATAAATAATAAAATAATAATAATAATAATAATAAAATAATAATAATAATAATAATAAAATAATAATAATAATAATAATAATAATAATAATAAATAATATAATAATAATAATAAAAAATAATAATAATAATAATAATAATAATAATACAAATCTATACTACTACATTTTAACTGTAAAATTAAAACTGATGACTCAAACCATGACAAATCAGGTCTAAACTGAGGCTAATGCTGCAGGATTAAAGCCACACTATGTCACTACTTTTCCAGTGGGTGGTTCACTGCCTGTTTGTCTCCAGGCAGATGTTTTTGCTTTGCTTGGAATGTTCCACTGTAGGGCATTAAAGCGCTTTAAAGGGATGTTTATTTCATCATGCAGTTGAAGTTTTTATTGCTTTAAAGAAGTGACCAAAAACATGCAGTCTTAGTGTAAGCGGTAGCCTCTCCTCTCTACTTCCATTACAGTACATAGGTTTAATGCCATGCTGTGGAACATTTTAGACAAGGCAATATTAAGTAATAGACTAGACAGAGATGCGTTACAGCCATAGACTGTCTAAAGAAGTGGAGTAAAAGTGACATCACCCACAGCGTTTAGCTTCAGTCAAATGAAGCTAATCGAGGCTAGAGCAGTTAGAGCGGCGAATTTTTGGAGCCGAGTGCCATATTTGGAATTCCGACCACGAGTATCATAGCAACCAAAGAGCCAATCCGGAGTGAGGTTATTGAAGATGACGCCCCTTCCCACCTGCACCACTGGTTTAGCGGGGAGCGAGCGATTAGCAAAGCTGTCAATCACACCTTTAAGACCAGAATCATAAGTCTGACAGAGAGAGGGGCCACAGGTTTTCAATAGAAAGTGAACTGGAGCCAGGATTGATGGAGCTGGATATGCGTCCATGCTCACGTCCTGTTTGGAAAGCGGCGGCTAGCAGGTTAGCTATGTCCATTTATATATGCACTCTATAGTTATGTTGTGGCATAAATATGAGGTTTAAATCTGTCAAACTGGACAAAACGTTGTAGGATGAAGACGTTTCGCTGCTCATCCAAGCCGCGGCTTGGATGAGCAGCGAAACATCTTCACTCCTACAACGTTTTGTCCAGTTGAGTCAAACAACTGAGCCAGACAGCTCTAAGTTATAACTCTACAGACAGCCGTGAAATCATCAGTCCTATCATGTGCGTGGTGGTGCGTTCAAAGACCTACCTTCCCAAACCAGCCATGTCCGATCTCCTTCAGGTAAAGCAGACTGTGGCGACTCAGGTCCGAAGACTTCAGGAGTTGGACTAAGAGGAAAGAAGCGGATTGAGGAGTTAAAATATGATTTACAATATTACAGATTTTTTCCATTAAATAACTATCCATCTCGTCATTGACCATTCTGTGCAATAATCTGGGATGATTATTGTATTTTATGCGATTCCAGCTCCCACAAATGAATGCTGTTGTTGTGTCCTTGGGCAAGACACTTAACCCACCTTACCCCCAGTGTCTGTGTACTCTGGTGTATGAATGTGTGAGTGGTTCCTTAATGTAAAGTGCTTTGAGTGCCTTAAAGATAGAAAACTCCATATAAAAATGTGACCATTTACCATATTTGTTGTTTATTATAACATTTGAATAAAATACATGATCCTTATGTTGAAAAGATTCTGTCTGAAAAGTAGTAGACTGTAGATTTACATATACATTACGCTGTTATATTTATGTTAAGTTATCATAACATTATAATTGTAAACTGTAGTATTCTTGTAGTAGGAGAAAAGTAAAATGCCAAAACACTAAAACGCTACATCTTTACATAACTTTTGTCCTAAAAGTTGATTTTTGAATCTCATACTTATTTTAACTTAAAGTACGCACAGTGCCACATATAAAAAATCTAACAAAAATGAATTATTATTATTATTAAATATATATATTTTTTATTTTAAATATGTCATTAATATTTATTATCATTACTATTATTATTATTATTATCATCATTATCATTATCATTATCATGATTATGATTATGATTATGATTATGATTATGATTATTATTATTATTATTATTATTATTTAATGTATTTATTTATTTTTAATATATATATATTTTTTTTTTAATTTTTATTTGTTTATAAACCTTTCCCTTTTACACATGGGCTTTTCCATTTCTGCACACAGACCCTTAAAAGTGCTTTTCCTCACTGTACTGTACCATATTCCTTGGTCTCATCCCATTTTGTTATATTAAAAAATGTTAAAATTAAAACTAAACTTTTTACAAGAACAGGGGAGCTGACCGGGAAAAAGATGCAACCAAAAAGTGTATATGCAACCTATAATAAACTAAAATAATTCTTTACAAAATTGAATTAAATTAATACAATCTTTACCAAATATTCCCAGATCACATATTGGTTTTCGGTTGACGTACCTTCACTGACTTCATCTCCTCAAATCCCAAATCCACCAAGTTACTCCTAATTTCCAACACAGATTCCCCATTATAATATTTCCCAAATCTACAAGACTGAGCCCGACTCTGCTGCGGCTACGTCTCTTGTCGCTGTCCACTCCTCGTTTGACCTGATCTCCAAACGTCTCTGTCCCCGTTTGTCCCTCACAGTCCTGCCTTTGTTCCCGGGACAGTTCATTCTCTGTCGGAGCGAGATCTTTGTCATCGTCCCTCACCCACTCGGCAACAGTGACCGTGTGGCACCGTTTAAGGCCCACGATGCCCAAACACAGGGCCCATTATGAGGGGAATGTGCAGCTATGTCCCGCCGCCCCCACGCTGCATCTGAATGAGAACGAGATAGTACGCAAACACGCAAATCTGACGCCAAAGAACGAATATATTTGTGGAAATACTGTTGAAGAATAAATAAATACAAAATACTAAAACTAAATGGCTGCTTCTAACTACTACAAGTGGTACTTTCTTTTGCTAGCAGGACCCTTGTAGTACAGAAGTTGGTCTAGAAGAATCCATCGACCCTACTGATACTACAAAAAATACTTTACACAACTAGATACTCAAATTGATCTATAGTCACATGTACAATGAAGCAGTAATTACAGAAACAATGAAAGTTTTCTGTGCCAAGAGCAGGAAGTGACTCCACAACCTTCCTGTGGCCTGCTACAGCTAACATTTTAACTAAAAGTATTCATAAAAAGTATTATTTACTAGTACTAGCTTGAATTTGTGCTAACGAAGTTACTGCTGCTACAATGTGCTTCAGTCCACTACTACTACTACTACTACTACTACTACTACTACTACTACTACTACTACTACTACTACTACTACTACTACTGTTGCTATTACTACATCCACTATTACTACTACTACTACTATGACTACTACTGTTGTTGCTATTACTACATCTACTAATACTAGTACTACTGCTGCTACTGCTACATCTACTACTACTACTACTACTACTACTACTACTACTACTACTACTACTACTACTACTACTACTACGCTGTGGCTATCACTACATCTACTACTATTACTACTACTGCTGCTGCTGTTACTATTACTACATCTACTACTATTACTACTACTGCTGTCACTATCACTACACCTACTACTACTACTCTTACTACTACTACATGGTCTCATTTTTATATAGTATTTTATATAGTACTTTTCAAGGCTCTTTACATCAAGGAACCACTCCCACACCAGTGCACACAGACACTGAGGGCAAGGCGGGTCAAGTGTCTTGCCTAAGGACACAACAACGACGACTCACGATACTACTTTAAAACAACTAGCCCTACTACTACTTTTCATCCCATACACAAAAAGACAACTGCGTGTACTACAGTTACCATCGCTCGTGTACATGTGTGTTCGATTGAGTGCGTTCATTGAAAAGTATGTGTTACATGTGCGGCGGGTGGGTGTGGGGGTCTCTGCAGTATTACACAGCTGTACGAGGGCGGGGCAGGGGGCTTTGGGGTCCAGGACGGAGCCAAAATCCCCCCTCTGTGATGATGAAAAACTGCTGATTTGAATGGTCCCATAGCACATTTTTTACAAGACAAAAGAAAGTATGTTGATTTCTTCTCACATATGGTTAATGTGTATTTATCTATAGAGAATTACACTGACTTAATACAAGCTGTCGCCGCTGACAACGGGATTTCATGCTCCGAATATTGTGTAACTTTTCCACTTGATTTTGAATGTTAGCTGTTAGAAGTGACCGATTTCTTTCGACTTTCCCATGATGTTGCACAAAGAAGCAGTGTGTTTCAGTCCAAACACAACCACAGCTGTGCCTCTAATTAACTCAAATATTGTTAATAAACCAATCAGACGCTTCCAATGACATGACCAACGACTTCATCATCATCTGGGTTTTTCCAAAATCATTTAAAGTCATCACAATCTTACTGTATGTAAACGTCTGAGGTTGAAAAAAGTCATGAAAAATTGTTTTAAAAATCCTTCTGTCATTATTCCAATGACATGATCAACGACATCATCAACATCTAGGTTTTCCCAGATACTTTAAAGTCATTGTAATCTTACTGTATGTGAACTTCTGTAGAAAAAAAAAAAAGCAAATAGAAATAATTTTGGTAATTCTAATTAACCTAAAAACAGTAAAAGTTTAGTCTGATTTCATGTCAAACACTGAGAAATAAAAGTGTAAGGGCCTTTTTATATACTGTATGTAGACTTCTGATGTTGAAAAAAATCATGAAAAATTGTTTTTAAAAAATCCTTCTCTCATTATTATGGCATTTAGCAAATATAAATCATTTTTGTGATTCTAATTGACCTAAAACAGGAAAAGTTTAGGTTGATTCCATGTCAAACTGTGAGAAACAAAAGTGTAAGTGTCTTTTTATATACTATATGTTAAATTCTGACATTGAAAAAAAAAAAATAATATATATATATATTTGTATATATTTTTTTTAATTCTTCTCTCATTATTCTGGCATTTAGCAAATAGAAATAATTTTGGTAATTCTAATTGACCTAAAACAGTAAAACTTTAACCTGATTTCATTTCAAACTGTGAGAAATAAAAGTGTAAGTGTCGTTTTATATACTGTATGTAAACTTCTGACATTGAAAAAAAAAAAAGTTTTTTTTATTTTTTTTATTTTTTAAAATTTTAAATCCTTCTCTCATTATTCTGGCATTTAGCAAATAGAAATAATTTTGGTAATTCTAATTGACCTAAAACAGTAAAACTTGAATCTTATTTCATGTCAAACTGTGAGAAATAAAAGTGTAAGTGTCTTTTTATATACTGTATGTAAACATCTGATGTTGAAAAAAGTCGTGAAAAATTGTTTTTAAAAATCCTTGTATCATTATTCTGGCATTTAACAAATACAAATAATTTTGGTAATTCTAATTGACCTAAAAACAGTAAAAGTTTAGTCTGATTTCATGTCAAACTGTGAGAAATAAAAGTGTAAGTGTCTTTTTATATAGTATATGTAAACTTCAGGTTTCAACTATAATTCTGGTGATTGTAAATGTATAAGAAAGGAGAAGAAAGAAGAAAATAAATAAATAAATTGTTATAAAAGGTTCTGTGACGACGTCTTCAACAATGACCTGGGACTTGACCTGAACTAGACCAGGACTAACCAAGAACTACAATATAACCAAACTATTAGAACTAAAATAAGCTCAAACGAGAACCAGACTACGATCAACGATGAAAGAAAGAATTTGTAACTTGTAAATTTATACTTGAAAGTAAAAAGTACACATGAAAAATACTACTTAAAGTCCTACTCGGGGATGGGATGATAAACAATAATGTCGTTTACCGTGATAAAAAAGGTTTGACAAACATTTTATATAATCGCCAACAAAGATAATCACCATTATATCACCTGAATGTGCAGAAAAAAAAAACGACTTATCCAGAGGAGAGTCAACGGGAGGGACAAAGGGGTCTATTGTCTGGGGCCCCAGGGTCTTAGGGGGCCCAAAACTGGACCCTCCTCCTATTAATTTGTATTACAGGGGGGCCCATGCGAGGCTTATTGCCCCGGGCCCCCAAATTTCAGTTGACGGCCCTGCTCATCCATAATATTCTCTGTTAAAATTATAATTATTCATATCCATAGCAACTTTAATCGTGCTATAATCGTTAATCGCAATAATTTTGGCCATGATATTCGTCGCACAAAATTTCAATATCGTCCCGTGCCCAGTCCTTCTTACTTGTACAAATTACTTCTAAACTGAAGCATTATTAGCGATATTTTTGGATAAAACTGGATCACTCTTTTGAACAAAACTTAATCAATCAAACTAATTACAGTAATAATTTCTAACTAGTTATTTCCACCCCTGGACATTATGAGTTTCAACATTATCGTGTGTATTTTATTTTTATTTTTAAGTATTTTATGTATTTTCTATGGGGTATTAACAGCTATCACAACATATTTACATCACCTGAAAATGCTATATTTGCCCAAAACAAGCTTCAGTTTTGAGAGTTCCCTGCCTTTGCTCTCTCTGCTCTACTCTACTCACCCCCCCTTCAGAGCACAACCACTAATGAAACTACTGCGAATCGCGTCAGGTTTGTGAAGTCGTAGTTAGCCGTTTCAGTAACACTTTTTAATAACTATAGCCTATTTAGCCTTAATGAAGCATGAACAAACACTTAATAATGAACAAACACTTAATCAATAATGAAGAAACACTTAATTAATGATTCATGCTTAATAACTACTTAATTACAACCTTAATTAACACTGAATTAGCAATTAATTGGCCTGTGTTGTGTACAGTTACTCACACTTATTTCACACTTAGTTACTCCTTAAATAAGCATTTACAAATGGTTAGTTAAGTATTAACTCAAACACTTGTTAATGAAGTGTTAATTAAGGCCGTAATTAAATAGTTATTAAGCATGACTCATTGTTAATTAAGTGTTTGTCCATTATTAATTAAATGTCTGTTCATGCTTTATTAAGGCTAAAGAGGCTATAGTTATTATAAAGTGTTACCACTGTTTCGTATCATGCTTTTGTTTATTCACAGAGAATTGTCAAGTGGGAGAATGAGTGACAGCAAGGAGGGTTTGAATAGGTCCTGAGATCACTAGATTACTCAAACACGCATGGATGACATTTAAACCACTTCACTACAATGTTAAAACATGGCAGAAAGCTCAAAAAAAGTTGATTTTGCAATATTTCCTACAACAAAATGTGCTATCGTGACCCCGTTGTTAAATATGATAACACTAGAACCTACATAAAAGTAATTTACGAGGTTGATCTTGTCATAATTCGGTCCAGTCCACAGAGCTGAGTGACTGCAGAGACGCAGATGTCCGCTTGCTCTCACATTTCTTACATTCCTGGAGCTTGGACCTCGTTACACAAGAGCCAGATGTTTGTGGGAGAGAGCGCAGTTCACGGGGCGAGCTGCACTGAGGGATTGTGGGATATTTAGGAGGAGCTGGGCCAACCACGGTCCAGCAACAGGGAGGAGAGCACCCAAGGGAGCACTATTAAGTCACCATACTGGACTCACGATCACGCCCTGAATACAAGCTATGGTAATGAAAGGGGCGCAGCAAGTACATATCCGATGAAATACTCTAGGATTACTTCAAAATGTGGAAAACTCCCAAGTATTTTAATGGAAAGAAACTGTACTTTTGGTCATAATTGTAGTTGAGGTAGTAGGGGTTGTCATAGTGGTAGTAGTCATAGTTTAGTATGTAGTACTTTTGAAGAAAGAGGTACAAACATAGCAGTAGAAGTAGGTAGGTTACTTTCACAACATAAAACATTTAAAAAACTCCGTTGCCATAGCAATTAACAGCTGACAACAAAGTATTCTATCTTTTGAATGGTGAAAAGTCCTCAAAATGGCGGCGATAAACAGGAAACTGAAACCCAAACATCGACATATGGTCCAAATAACTATAGAATGAGCTACTTCTTTAAAAATGTAGTTTACATTAATCGTATTGGTCCCACCTGATCGAGCCGGTTGCTTGGCGACGGGCAGCGACACTTCGGTGAGGGGTAGGATGTAGACGTCGGGGCTGCCCTGGGACGGCGACGCCATGCACAGGTCCGCCCGGTAATCCTCGCCGTCGGCATTATGAAACTCCTGGAACACACAGGGTAAAGAACAGTTATTATGAGTGGTTTTGAGAATATTTCATCCTATTTTAAGATAGTATTTTCCCCAAATGATTGACATAGTACTAGAAATATGAAAAAAGTACTCAAAAATGTTCCGTAATATCATTTATAAGGCAGCAAGTCAGCCAGAACAAAATATATAACAGATATATTGGTTCATCTCTAGTAATTTCACCTAATCCCCATCTCCATTAAAGGATCACTATGTAACTTTTTTGTGAAACGCCTCTTGTCTGTCTTTATTTTTCGTTTTGCCTGAAATGTTCCACAGTATGCATTTTTTTAACTCCCGAAACACACGGGGCAAACAGAAACAGTTGCTATCCATGGGTTTCAGAATGATGAGAAATTAAGACCGTTGCCGTAGCGATAACAGCTTATTATATCAACGAATATTTAAAAAATGGTTTCCCACAAAATCATTTTAAATAGTGATGTGAACGGTCATATATTGTAAAAAAAAATAAAAAAAAACTGCACATAAACAATTATAATTTAACCTAACCTGCATCGCTATAAAGGTGAACTAAATGAATCGGAAAGTTTCGCAAAGTTTGCCGTTATTTAAGCGCTTTCCAAACTAAAAAATATTCTTATTATCGAAAAACGCTGCAAACTCACCCTGTAGTTTAGACCTCTCCAAACTGAAACACATGGGATTCTTGTATTAGCTTCGCTGTTCACGTTTCAGTTTCTTTCCTACTTTAATGCTTCTGGACATGCTTAAAATGTTCGCTCTGAGCCGAATCCAACTATTGCAATTCGATATTTCGCCAAAATCGCTCAGCCTTACAATGTACTCAACCTTTTTTTTTCGAGGAAGACGCCAACTGCTTTCGCCCATGTTTCGTTTGGCCTGAAACGCTCTACAGTTTCACGATAAACTTGTTTGTTTCCATGGAGACAAACAGGCGACTGTAATGAAAGACCAGAAACACACAATGGAGGCCGCAGCTGTGTCGGTTTGTCCCAGGGCAGCTGTGGCCACAAAAGAGGAAGAAGAGTGTCTTACTTTGAGTGTTGGAGATGGTTGAATAACAGGGCCACATTCATCAAATAGATTATAAAGAAGGAATATAGCCGAAAGTACAATTTCAAACTCGATTTCAATACTAAGGAGTTTACTCAATATCGATTCATTTCTGTCCAGTGAATGAGACTTCTGCTCAAATGAATATCTAGTTTCGTTACAAGTTTTAGCATCGATTAGTATCTAAATTTCGACAGTCCTAATATAAACACAACTAAACAACACTAAACTAAACTTTAACTATTTACATATTTTAGAAGTATTTATTTACCCGTACAAAAGGACTAAAGTGGTTTTGAAACAGTTCAGAGGGGACACGAACATTCAGTCAGTGTAAGTGAACCCATTTGGAACCTGGAAATTACGTGTAACTAACCGTCTAAGCTAAATGCTAATGCTAATTTATGTGATGTTTTTGACACACAAACAATTACTTAAACTAGACCGAAGTGAAGTACACGATCTATGTACTGTATATGTTTCAGAAAATAGTTTTTATTTACTCATATAACCTTTATTCATCCAGATAGGTCGATTGAGAGCCAATTATTTACAACAAGCTGGTCAAGAAGCAGAATAGCACAGCACGCTAGCTAGCTCACTGTGTCTCAAACATGAAGTATACGATCTGGAAGATGAATCCAAGGTGGTGTTGTGCAAATTGCGATCTGCAACGTGCACCACCTGATCTTTTTTTATCATTCAGAGCAACAGCTGCTAGCATGGAGCTAGCGTGGGCTCAAAGTGGGGCTAAGCTAAATCTTATAAAGCTAACTTTTAGAATTTTTTTTGTAGTAGTTTCGTTTTAGTATTTAGTTTTAAATACTTATACTTCAATATTCATCATGCCTCAAAATTAGCATTCGTGTTAGCATTAGCGTTAGCATTGAGACCACGAACATCACTCATCTCTCTCTCCAGTGAACTATTAATTTTATTTGTGTAGTTTTTAACACGTTGTCAGTGACTTATCTTTATATATTTATTCATTTTAGCATGACTCGGAAAAAATCTCCTAAACATACAATTGGACAGGAAGTAGTGACGCTAACAGGAAGTAGTGACACTAACAGGAAGTAGTGACACTAACAGGAAGTAGTGACGCTAACAGGAAGTAGTGATGCTAACAAAGAGGTTGCCAGGTGCTGATATTTAAAGGAGATGTTAATGTACCACAAAAACCTACAAAAAAAAAGCCACTACTGTTGGAAAAATAGCACATACGATATGGTTTAACCCTCCGAATAAAAAAAAAAAAAAAAAAAAAGAAGCTAATTCTGTTATTTATTATGATTATCGAGGCAGGCCAAATAAATCCAAGTAAAAACAAGAATCAAAACTAGATACTCAAAGCCACATGGGAATATAAAAGAAAGTGCTACCGTTTAATGTGGAAAATCACATTCTATTGTCTAAAGAAGAGTGTTTTTATTGTCATCGCGGCGTCCAGGCTGTTCCTCAGTATCAAAATCGAGTTTGAAATTGCTTGGAACAGTAACAGACGACTTAAATGCTCGTCTTGTGTGTGAAAAGAAGAGGGGTGACGGGGTTCAAAGCAGTCAACATGAGGAGATGAAGAACAGGAAGTGGAGGAGGAGAAGAGAGAGGGTCAGTGTCCAGAGACCGGACGCCCAATAAAAGTCCTTTAGTTTAAATCGGAGCCGAGAAATGTCCCAGCGCTGGAAAAATGTGACCCTTAGACACACAAATCTGCACAATCTACACGCACACAACGACACACACACACACATGCGGGGTTTCCATACTTTTGGGGACATCATAGTGACTTAAAGCGGAACTGTTATGCAAGATCGACTTTTCAGAACTTTTAAGCGTTGGAAGCGAAGTCGTTTTGGTACAAATGGAAAAAAATCTGCTACTCGCTTGTGTGATGTGCAGCTATCCATAGGGGGCGCCGTTTTTTTAACGCTGAAGTTAGCTCAACAACGTGGGTTAAAGTTAAAATATGGGTTAAATAAGTTTAAGTTCGGGTTTTGTATAAGGTTAGGTTTGGTTTACCGCTTCGTAACAACTACACCTTAATTAGCCTTAGTTAGCACTGAACAAAGACTTACCGTAATTTCACGACCATAAGGCGCACCGGATTATAAAGTGCAGTTCAGTTACGGTGCTTTTTCTGCATTTAACACATAAAAAAGTCGCACCGGGCTTTAGGGCGTAGGCACGGTGAAACATGCATGTTAGTTTTGCTTCCTTTGCCTTTTTTAGACATACTGTGTTCGGCTTATTCAAGTATTTAGCAAAGTGCTCACATCATTTTTTCAATGAATCCACAAATCCATCAAAGTCTTCATCCTCTGTATCTGAAATGAACAGCTGGGTTAGATCTCTATCAAACACACCAGGTTCCCTCTCGTTACTATCAGAGTCCGTCTCGTTGCCGTACGGCTCCTCGTGAACGATGCCGACTTTTGTGAAAGCTCAAAGAACAGTGCATGAGATACATGAGCCCGAGCATCCACAATCCATTCACAAACTCGCCCGGCACTGCCTCCCGGTCTTTGTAAAGCTGTGTTTGCCGTCTGTCATCCATCGCTCCCTCGACTTTTACTCGCGCCTTATGGTCGTGAAATTACGGTAATTCCTAATGAACAAATAGTTTATTAAGAATGATTCAGGCTTAAGACGTTTAGGTTAGAATTTAAGGTTATGCTATTAAAAAAAACATGAGCGTCCCCATAGACTTTGCATGTTGGATGATTTATTAAGTCGTTTTAGATGAATATTGTGATTTAAAATGTGTAAATTCTAACATAAAGATCCACGGGTGTCACAGATTATAACTATAAAGCAGCGAAAACCACAATATGTCTGATTTAAATTCATTTTTTGGACACTTATCTAAGCTATAGCTACAACTTGCCTAACAACAGCTACAGGTTCATTAGCCAAACTAAAGCATAAAGCTGCAGTGCTAAGCTTTAGTCTTAGTCAGCCAGAGTTTGCATCAGGTTCCAGCTGAAAACTCAAAGGGACTGGGCTTTTTCTGTAGCTGGTCCCAGACTCCGAACAATCTCCCTCTGTGTTTTTAGAACAGCCCGATCTTTAAGTGTTTTTAAATCTTTGTTGGAAACTCATTTGTTTGCACTGGCGTTAAACTCGAGCGGAGCGGGATTCATGTATTCTATTGTCTTTGTATTATTCTATTGTGTTTTGGCATGTTTCGTTTTCTAAGATTACACTTTAAATCGCGTTTGTACAGCACTTTGAGCAGCTGTGCGTGGTTTTAAATTTGCTTTTTCAATGAATTTTACGTGATTTGACTTGACTCATCATTTTTTAGGTCAGGGGAGTCAAACTCATTTTCACAGAGGGCCACATCAACAAAATGGTTGCTCTCAAATGTAAAATAAACGCAAATTTTTTATCTTGTTAATTAACCGTTTCTATATTTATGACTTATTCAAGTTACAAAAATTGCATATGTATTTGCATTGACATGAAAAAATGTCTGTGTAACTGTATCTCTTGATAAACTGATATTTTAACACAATCAGACCTTTTAATTCACTTTGTCGCGGGCCACATAAAATGACGTGGCGGGCCGCATTTGGCCCATGGGCCTTGAGTTTGACACATGTGCTTTAGGTGATAAGGATTTAAACGGGACAGCAGCACAAAGGAGAAGTGATTTGGATTTGGTATTTATAATTTTTTGAGTTTTATATGTAAAAACGCAGCTCAAACCCACAAAATAAACCAAATAAATAAATAAATATATTCACAAGAGAAACATTGGACTAGAGGTGCGTCCCCATAGACTTTGCATGTAAACTAGATATTTTTTTAATAGCACAATCTTAAATTCTAACCTAAGCCTTCTTAAGCCTGAATCATTCTTAATAAACTACTTGTTCATTAGGAATTAAGTCTTAGTTCAATGTTAACTAAGGCTAATGAAGGTTGAAAGTTGTGACAAAGCGGCAAAACCTAAACTAACCTTATACAAAACCCGAACTTAAACCTATTTTAACCCATATCTTAACTATAATATAATCCATAAGAGTGAACAGCGTGTGTGTGTGTGTGTGTGTGTGTGTGTGTATATGTGTGCGTGTGTGCAGATCTTAGTCCCCATAATGCGATAAATACCCGCCCACACAAAAATGCACGCACACACTTAAGAAACAGCTCCGGACCCCCATCTTCACACGGTCCAGGGCTTAACATGTGGTTTCATTCACTCACAGTCTGTCACAGCAGCCACAGAGCAAGACCTTTCCCACCAACAACAGCCACGGAGGGACAAAAAGAGTCATGTGTGAGGGCTGAGATGAGTCAAATCATTATTTATTGTGAAAAATGTATTATAGACAAATTAAAGGTTGGAAAATGCAGACTGAAAGGGACTAACTAGAGAATATTTAAGATTTAAGTGCATTACTGATAAAAATCCAACAGTTTGATTTAATAATGTTGCTGTTTTTGTTATAAAAAGGTGTTTTCGTGTGTGTATGATTACAATTATCAAAATGCAATTACGATTACTCGATTAATCGTAAGTGTGTGAGCCCTACTGTGTGTAAAATAGACTAATTTATAAGCTGTAGAATAACATGATCGTTAAGTACACTCACCGTTATTTCATTTTAAATTACAGTTTTATTTTACATGAAAAATCACAAAAGGAAAATCTGAATAAACAACCTTAAACCGGACTCTGATAAGTACTGGAATACTTCTCTTCTGCTACTACTACTGATACTACTTCTACTACTACCACTGCTATTATCATTAGTCGATTAATCGTTGCAGCCCTATTATTTAAGTGTTACATAGACTCATTTATAAGCTGTAGAATAACATTATAGTTAATGGATTATTTTACTACTACTACTTTACTACTACCACTTATTTTTACTCCTAGTACTACTTCTACTACTACTACTTCTACTATCAATACTACTACTTCTGCTACTAGTACTACCACTTCAACTACTAGTACTACTTCTACTACCACTACTACTACTACTTCTACTACTAGTACTACTACTACTACTACTACTATTTCTACTACTAGTACTATTTCTACTAGTACTACTGCTAATACCACAACTACTACTACTACTTCTTCTTCTTCTACTACCAATATTACTACCACTACTAGTACTACTGCTAATACTACAACTACTACTACTACTACTTCTTCTTCTTCTACTACCAATATTACTACCACTACTACTACTACTACTATTGCCACCACTAGTACTATTTCTACTACTACTACCAGTACTACTTCTACTACTAGTGGTACTATTTCTAGTACTACTACTACTATCAATGCTACTTCTACTTCTACTACTATTACTACTACTACTTCTACTTCTACTCCTTCTACTACTGCACTTTGAATTCATTTGTTAATGACTTAGGCTCTGCACTAGTTTTCCGTTACTACATCAGCTGAGGCGCAGCAGTATGAGCAGTATAAGAGGTGGATTACACAGTGCAGTACATGTGTCATATGTACGAGACACATGTACTGCACTGACGCCTCTGGAGAACTGCACAGACATGTTTGTGCTGATTTCATCTGATTCACTTTGATTTATGTAATATGCCTTGGTTATATTTGCACCGCATGAGTAACGACGATGAAAATCTCATGTTACAGCAGGAGTTTCCTCACAGGCTTAATGCAGTTTTGATTAGATAAAGATAATTATGTCAGATTACGTCCCAGCGCATCCCAAGATAAAAATATTTCTAAAAAGTTGAGAAGAAAAAATTAAAGTGCTCTTATCCCTCTACTTGTCTGCTATGATTTGCATATTAATTGATGATTTAGTTTAGTCAGATGCCCTCCCACGCCGCACACCAGCCAATAAGAACAAAACCAGCGGCTGCGTTAGCTTACCTTAGCTCGGAGCGCTAGGTGACGACAGAGCGTGG